>OZ002742.1:51868771-52088158 GCA_963924295.1 Dioctria rufipes
GTAATAGAGCTAAGGGCTTAAAAGAAATTACAAATGTCATAATGATAGTGAAAAAAAGATTACTGAGAAAACATAACGATGAGGGTAAACACCATCACATATACTAAGGTAAACATATTGCTTGCAGGCTACGTTTCAGCGGGTCATTCGAAGTTTAGGGTGGGTCTGGGATCTTAAATGACAATCCGCGGGAAACATGCCATGTTAAGATTGAAACTTCGATTCGAATGTTCGTAGTTGGGAAATGTGAACTGAAAAGCAGCCGACGAATTTTCATGAATGCTGTCTTCATGCTTAAGTCTGTCAATCATACAACATTTTCGGATGGATTACGCACCACTCTCTTCTAGGTTAATGACTTCGATATTTTCTCAGATAGCTAAGCCACTTCAATGCTCCCAGTATCCCTTGGATAACATCTCGTATCTGGTTTGTTGACCAATTACAGGGAGGTATGTATATGTCCTGTAATATAGTTATAAAGCCGATCAATAACTATGATACAGTATATTTGGAATAGGTATCTGGTATGTAGTTAATGAAGAATCGAAAAAATTTACCCCTTCCGAGCGTATTATTCTCTTTCTTGGACTTAAGTAAATGCGATAGGCCTTTTTAACGTCACTGATTGATTTATTTGTAAAAAAAAAAAAAAATGTCCTCAAATTTAACATCTATAAGGGATGTAGCTGAATAAATTTTCCTACGGATTAGCCGAGGAAATTATGGAGACTATGGAGAGTCCAAGGACATAATATTGAAGTTATTCGAATTTCGATCCGAAAATAGTTAAAGTTTACGTTAACAGGTCTCGATCTTGGAAATATTCATTCAGAGCGTAATAGGGATATAGGAGGAGGGTAGTCCAATTCAATGAGAAATTCTTGTTTATTTGTAAAATTTACATTAAAGCGGGTTTTCTAATGAAATGGAGTAAATGTACTGTTTATCTAAAACGAGACAGTGATTTATTTAAACCCCAACTTTAGGGAGACTTTTTAATAGGGTAATAGAGGGTAAAGGGGTAATATTTATGAATTGGGATCAAGCTATCGTTTTTGGATACAGGAAAGTGATTTTATTAGGTCTCGATTTTATTTAGTAGATAAAGGAGTAAAAGGAATTCATAGGAGGTATAGAGTACCGTTTCCGGTTACGAGAAATGTATTTACCTACTGCATCTTGGTTTTGAGGAAACTCATTCAGGGGGCAAGTATTTCGAAGGTATTTAGGAGATATATATGGTATATATGGGATATTTAGGAAGTAATTGAGGGTATTTATGGGTACGAGGAATTGATTTGCCTAACTTAACTTGGAGAAAACTTATACTTATTAATGAGGGAATTTAGGAGGTCTTTAGAAGGTAATTATGGGATATTTAAGAGGTAATTGTGGGGTATACTACTAAATGAGGCAATTTCATATATTTCTAAATTTTATTTAATTATTTTGATGATATGGATCTGCCGGGTTTTCGGTAGGGAAAAAATCTTTTTAGGGAATTCCCATACAGCACAAAATTACCTACGGACATCCCATTCCTTTCTTACAGATACCATAATTTTCCCAGGATATTTATTTCCAGGAGTTATTAGAAATTTCCCATAACTTACACCCTGGGATATCGCACAACTAATACGGGGACATTCTCATCAGGAAAATTTTGGGACAAACATGTGAAAGTCATTTTTCCTGCTTCCAGAATTTATGTCAGGATGTTCTCTGATTCTAGGTGGTTCTCGCGGTTCTCTAGTAAAAGTGCTAATTTCTCTCTTGGTGTGTTTCTATGTTACATTTCAGGAGATCAAAAAACGGAGCTACAAAATGTGTATCTGTTGCATTGTGTGTAGCTGTAATAGAATTCAATTTTCTTCCGCAATTTCGTCTTTGTTTTGGCGTAATTTGTTGGTTAGATATCAGAAGAATACCATAGTTATTTTGTCGCAGGCATTCAATTTGCTACTGTTAAAAATTTTGTATTTCATTTTGTTAAAAATGCATACACCTCTGGCATATACTTTCCAGCACTTATATATATATACAGGGGGTTCCGGTGTAGGTGATCCATAAAGAAGGAGGAGATAGTTCTCACTAGCCAAGCAAGAGATAGTACAGTGATAGGGGTGTTACCAGTTTACACCCTGTATAATTTCTTAATATACACCCTAGCAAGGCGAGATTCATCTCAAATGATAGCAAACCGTCCAATCTTTGCAACGAATGCACAACCAGCCTTCAGTTGTAGGACGTCAAAGTCAGAAATTCGGGGGAAAAAAATCATAATTTTTTTCAAAATTGTATCGATTTTCCCGCCAAATTGCATGATAAGTATACAGTTTATTTACAAGATTTTGAAACCCCGGAATGTTACCTTTAATTTAAGTATGCACATGTATCTAACTAAATGCAACGGCTTTCGAGATATTATCGTTTCTATTATTCATAATTTCATTCATTTTGCTAATTTGCGTGGAATTGCATAAAATTAGGCGCGATTTATATTGTTATTAGCAAAATTATTGAAATTATGCATCATAAAAACGGGAATATCTCAAAAACGGTAACATTTAGGTAGGTACATTTGTATGGTCAAATTAAACGTAGCATTCCGGGGTCTCTAAATCTTGTAAATAAACTGTATACTTATTATGCATTTTGGCGGGAAAATGATAAAATTTGAAAAAATTATGATTTTTTTTTTTCCCAAAATCTCAAATGATATCCTCAGATATTCCCCCATACATTCTAAACACCAAGCTAGTAATCCGTAAGACGTGCAGCGGGAATTTTACATTATTGAATGTGTTAGTTTGCCTAATTAGAACCTCAGGAACTACCAGAGAGACATCCGAACGTGCCGGACATTTTTCAATTCCAAGGATATCTTAAGTTATAAAAACGAGATTTCTCAGTGATAATTTGTATATCCTAACAGGATTTCCCATTAACATATAGTACCATGGACACATTTGTGCTGTGTGGGTAAGGAGGACTCATTTAAAGCTCTGAATGATTTTGGTTTGCCATAATAATCTTTGGAAAGACTCTTTACGTTTCTAAAATATGGCGGCCGGAAAGTAAGATTTTTCGGTTGCAGTAAAAGGAATTACTTGATTTAGAAGATGAAGCAAGGAACGGATTATTCGGTGCATTTAATTCTAATATACTCTTTAAAAAATGTTGCACCGTTATAGCATACTACACTTACGGACTTCCTCCATCGCAATTCATGGAAAGAAGATTTTCTTATGCCAGCCATTACATAGCAATTATGAATTATATTACCCTATCAGAAAGACTGAGGTATGATATTGTAATATTAAACTCAATACTGTTTTGGTTATATAATACATTTATGTCAGTGCAGAAATAAAACTAAATCATTATCGTAATAACGGATTCTACTCCAACACCGAGTCCTACAAAGCCGAGCTAACATAATAATGGTATAAAAAAGAAAACAAAATTCCAAACTACCACTTTCAAATTCTATGTTTGTTTTTTTTTACTTCGAAATCAAATATCAAATAATGTCAGCTTGAACATGGGCCTCGAATTGAAATCCGAGACCACCATACTCAAATTTAATTTTGACAATTAATATCTGAAGTGTTATTAACTGACCACTAGATTTTTGCGGCGCAAGTTGCTAGTTTGACAATGACAGATCTGATAATAAACGAATATGTGAGTGAGGATTGTGAATATTTTCAAATGGTATGCAGATGCTTTAATAAACAATAAATACTTTTACTCACAAAAGCGTCACGTACGACATAGACATAGTATGGTCTAGCACACGAAGGCTATAGGGCTATGGGGTTTGCGGGGGGGGGGGATCCCTACGGTTTTCGAAATAATACGACTTCAAGATATTTGGATAAATTTTTATAGATTATTCTGTTCAGAAGTTGAACGTTACACCTATAATATATGAGGAAGCTAGGACTGTCAGTTGTTCTTTTGCTGACATTTATCCTAAAGGCCACCATCTATAAAAGTCTTATAAATTAAACGCATTGTTAATTTTGTCCAATAAGAGACCGGGAGTCTAAAAATGAAAAATTTTGCTTTACATGGATTTAAGATAGCATTAAGAAAGAGGATTCATGTTTATATATATAACCAAACCCGAATAATAATATAATATAAATAATTATACTAAATAAATAAATAAATAAAGAAATTATAAATAATAAATTAAAATAAATAAAAAAATATATAATTAGACCTCAATGAAATTAATAATCGAATTAATCCGTAATAAATATCTAATAATAATTGATAAAACAATAAAAGTAAAATAGTTTAACATCTAACAATCGCAAACCCTATCAAGCCGAAACGTATTTTATTATATCGATTAATTATTTGACATCGAATTCGATATACCGACGTTGTGGTCGTGTCTTATTCCCAATATAGCCCAGTATAACTCAAATTAGATGTGCATAAATGCAATTTCATCAGTAGTTAGCTCAACTGGTAGGAGGACGTTGGGCCTTGTTGTAAAATTCTAGTTCTCATTCACCTTTCGATAGAATATTATATCTTTAGCACATCATTGTATTTGTAAGTATAGGTTTCTCTCAACTCAGCATCAATTTATTGTCAGTAGCCTACCAGATCGAGAAGAGACTGGTTCAAACTCAATTATAAAATTGTGTCAATAAATAAGTTATCATATATCCATATCAATCCTGTCTTTCACTAAATCTAAATAACGTTTTGTTTCAGGCATTTCAAATGATCTTTAAAATTTTCTCCTGTTCCTCTCTATTTTTAAGTTATGGCTCAATAAAAAAAAATCGCAATTTTAACTCGTTTTTTTTTATTTAACTACTAATATTATCAAAAAACACGTCATCAAAAACAATTCATCAAATGGGATTTAAGAAGTCCAAAAGCTTCGCTTTAAAATGACCTATGACAACTTTTAGGTCCTGTTATCTCAGAAACTGTTCGAATTTCCTCCCATCACTCATACAATTTTTTTCACGATTAAGCATGACCTATCCATAGCCATTGGATGCCAGACCACATACGGCACACGCTGTATGTAAAATTAAATTCAAACATAAATTACAACACTTTTTCTACCAGTTTCAATCTGAATTTCCGATCCAAAACAATAAGAAAAACCAGTAAATCATAAAATCCTTCCCTAGCAAATACTTGTGTGACATTTATGTGATTTTTTCTTTTTTGATTAGCTGTAAAACCTTAAGACCAAGTCATAACATAACCTGAGAAAAGTCGTAAAAATTACGAAAACACTTTCAGGCTAAAACAAAAAAAAAATAAAAATAAAAAAAAAAATAAAATAAAGAAACTGTAAAATTTATGACCTTACAAAATTGCGTGTGTACTTTTACTATAGTCATGTCGCCATTGAATGAGACTATAAACCATTCCTTCATGTACATGTGTATATCTATACTTGCCAATCCAATGTACAAATTGTAAAAGAAATAGTGAAAATTAAGGAAAATTTGAAAATAGTATCTCGATACTTGTGTAAAACAAGTGGACGTGTAAAACTGCAATAAAACAAGCAAAAAAGGAGGAGAAAACTTATGCCGAGAAGTTGGAAAAACATTGAACATCAGGATGAAAAAAAGTAGCGTACCAAATTACTGAGCTATTCTCTTCTAAAAGGAAAGAAAGTCGTCCCATATCCATGGACCTATATTATATAGGATAGCAAGTATGTACATATGTTTGTATGTGTGTACGTACATGTATAAGAAACGAGGTCATAAATTGTGTTGTGTAAAAAGGGAAGAAAATGAAAATCAGTAGTAAAGTGATTTCGGTTGAAACAGGAACAACAGTAACAGTAGCAAGAACAACACCAACAATAGCAGCAGAACATGACGGCTTTATACTCTTAAAATAAAAGCTTTTCTTGGAATTTATTAGCTTTTAAAGTTTCCCAAAGAGTTTTCACATTTTTTACCGAATTCGGAATGAAATCGATAAAAGCCAACAGTGAATTTTCTGTCGAGAATTTATTCGGTGTCAAATTTTTTCGTACTTACCCTATTCTAGTGATTTCAATTTTCATGACATTTTTTTTTTTGTGAATTTTCTATTCTTCCTTTCCTTTTTTCTTGGTTGATTATTCAATTTCCTGGGTAGTGAAATTTTCAATCACTGCTTAAAATTAAAAAAAATGGATTTTGACTATCACTGCTATACCGAGTTTAATTAAGGGCCATTTTTATTGATAAAGTTTTATTCCATGGATGATAGTTTTGGGAGCATCTAGGTATTATTAGCTGACATTAAAAATATCTATCCAGGTTTATTCCAGGATGGGGATTATCTCGGTCTATGAATATGATCCTAAGTCTAAGAAGAGAGATCATTGAATAGAAACAGTAGCTCTCCAAAGGACAAGACTCGGTTTTAGGCGACAGGCTTTATTTTCTGCAATATCTCCCTTTTTCAGTACTTTTCAAATTCTAATTTTACTTCCTCCTTTCTATTTTGTTGTTGATCTATCTTCTGGGGCCGGATTCCGCAATACGGAGATTTGTGGATTTAGGGAGATGAGAGTTCTTTTGACACTTAACTCTCCACTGAGAATTATGTAACTATAGGCATTTGTATTGAGAATTACCAAATTCTCTATTCTTCTTGACAAAACTCTAGACTGTTTTAGTTGTGGATAAGTAAGAACAATATTTCCGATAGTATTGCTTGGTTTTGTTGTGTTTTGTTAACGCAGGTGTCTAGGAATTTTAAAATTAAATTTTGGATTCACCACATAACCCTGGCGATATTTAAAACAACAGATTATGGAAACTCATGCAATATTTATAGAGAAATATGGATTTGTTCTCTCAAGGTACCCGCTAAAAATTTTAAATCACGCGAAAATGATCAATTTGGTCATTTTCAAGCATAGAACAGTTTCCATACAAATTTTTAAATATGCCCCTTAAATCGTGTATATAAGACTGCATCTGCCTTTTGTTCTATCCATAATTAGTTTGTAAGCCCGATAAACGGATTCGGAGTTAACTGCAAAAGAAATTAATCAGTCTTTGTAAAGGTCGTAAAATGGCCATGTTTTGAAAGAATACCAAATATGATATATTTTGGACAACCCTCTATGAGGGGTGGTTCAACCACTCATTCATAAAAATTCCACAAATTGTTCAGCTATATTGTGACAAGGAAATTTACCATCCAGGCCCTTCAAATCTCCAAATTACCATTAATTGAAATAAAATGTAGCGTATAATACCCATGCATAGCTAATTACTAAAATAATTTCTCAGCTTTTATTTTTATTTTCCTGTAACCCGCGAAAGATTCAAGACATGAAGTCGGCGATGACACCGACAAATTAAAAGTCCTTAACGGGCAAGCTACAGTCATGCTATAAAATCTCTATCTCACAGATTTTGTATACTCATCATGAAGGAAAAACTATGATTTCATTTTAAAGTAGATGTTAAATTCTCAAACTATCGTTTCCACATAAAAATGAAGTTAAAACAAATTACAGCCAAATCTGTTTTTTTTTTAATGGTTGTAAAAACAAATAGCATTTAGAAAATATTTATGGAAATTATAGCGTTTGGACAACAAAATACAAGCTATTTGCTTTTATATGAAAAACTCCTGGAGCAAGACAAAGTAAGGAGGCTATGGTGGTCATCTGCTAGTCGGCCCGATACTCTCCTTTTCAGACTTTGTTTATGGCTTGTATATTCAGGGGGTTACGATATTACAGAACTTATAATTAGTTGATTTCTTGGATATCACTTGGTGGAATTTACTAGTTAAAATTTTTTCTAAAAAAATCTGCGTTTTCACCCTTTTGTGCAGATTTTTTTATGGATTACTTTGAGGAGCTAATGTTTTCTTCAAATAATCTATTAACCAAACACATCTTCAGATGGTATCGTTATGTTGACGATATTTTCTGTATATGGATTGGGTCTGATAGACAACTTTCGTTGTTTTTAAATTCGTTCCTAAACAAAATTGATAGTAATATTCAATTTACTGTGGAAGTTGGCAACAAAATTTTAAACTTTCTTGACCTGTGCATTAAAATAGAAAATGACAATAGCTTGAGCTTTGACATCTTTAGAAAAGATACATATTCTGACGCGGTTATTCCTAGTCATTCTTGCCATCCTTGGAACGCAAAAATTGCAGCCTTTCATTCGTTAATAAATAAATTATTAAATGTTCCTTTAAAAAATGAAAACTTTAAGAAAGAATTAAATTTTTATAAAAATGATTGCAAGAAATAATGGGTATAATACTAGAATCATTTATAAATTATTAAATAAAAAACAACGAAAGTTGAATTTAAAGGAAGTGTTTCCACTACTTGAGAAGACGGATGAGAAAGGTTGGAGAAAAATCCCATATATCCAAAACATATCTTCCAATTTAACGCAACCCTTGAGGAATAAAAACATTGAACCAGCATTTTTTAATGCCAGAAATTTAAAAAATTTATTAGTTAATAATAAGATTGGACGAAAAACAGATATATTAAAATCAAGTGGAGTGTATAAGATAAGCTGTGAGGACTGTCCGGGTATATATATAGGAAAGACTAAGCGTTCATTAAAACAACGTTTTGGTGAGCACATTAATTCAGCAAAATTAAATAAACCTACCTCTGGATTAGCAAAACATTTAATTGACACAGGACACAAGTGCAAGGTAGAAAATGTAGAATTGATGCATATAGATTGCGTGGCGGACGTGTATTAGATAAATACGAAATTTATCAAATTAAAAAATCCAAAATTGATGGCGGGATCTTGCTGAACGATCAGATAGATTTCACCAATAAAAGCCCACTTCTTGAACCTGGTCTAATAAAATTGTAATTGTGTATTTTGTTTTCTTTTTTATTTATTCATTTATTTATTTATTTTTAATGTGCCTTTTTATCTATTTATTTATTTATTTATTTAGTTGTGTAGTTGTTGTTTACAGTCTCATATACATACAAGTATGTTTTTATATATATATGTATATATATTTTTTTCTTTATATTTTTTTCTTTATATTTTTATTTATGTATTTATGTTTTTTTTTTATTTTATTTGTATACGGTAGATCAGTAGATATTCACATACACACGGGTTGTTAATGTGTTATGTTTTGTTACGGTTGCAGCTTGCATTTGGATTAGAATTAGTTTAGTAGCTCTGAGGATGCCCTAAGAAGGCGAAACGCGTCAGCTGTTGTTTGTTAACAAACTTAATAAAAAAGTTTTTGTGGAAATTCGGAACAAATTTTTTTTAGAAAAAATGTTATTACAGAACTTATCACTGCGGCTTATTGCAACTCCTGATTTTTTTTTTTATTTTATTTTAAATTTTCGTTAATACTTTCCCATTTTTATCCCCGCGCCACATGCCAGACATCAAGATACTATGAACGCGCCGCGCCGGCTGCTTTCTTGGATCATGTAATAATTGATCTTGATCAAGCTGAATTAAGAATTATAAAAGTAATTGGCCTATTTTGTCACCACTTATTTAGATGAAAGTGAATAATTAGATAAAAATTTGTATTGGGATTAGAAAAAGTCGCAGCAATATCATAATTATAAACATAAAATAGTAACGGTTTCATAGATTTTGAAATTATATGGATTTTTATGCATTTCTAAGTATTTTTTATTTGTTATACATTTACATATTTTTCGAGGATCCCGTATCTCATAATGATGCGACCCATATCAGTAATAACTAGAGTCATATAGCAATCCAGCCTATCAATTACGTTCATGTCCGCGGTGGGTCAAACGTCCATAGTAAGGTGCCCAGTGACCTTTAATGGCAAGTTTTATTAGGAAGCGGTTTAGTCTTTCAATTTTAGTTTTGCTATAAAGTTTTCATTACTAATCGATTTGTACGAACCTGGTTCTCGCTTGAAATTGATGTTGTCTCTAAGGATTTTACGCTCAATGACTCTTAGTTTTTCCATTTGGCAAGAGCTTATGCCAAATTGGAAAAGCATAGCTCATGATTGGTCCGATCATTTTCTTGTATAAGACAAGTTTTAACTTGCTCGAGAGTTTAGAACTGGGTTTAAGGGCTCTTTTTAGTGCCCACAATTTATAGCTTTTTTTTATGATGTATTCGATATATTTATAGAAGAATAAATTATCTGTAAATATAATGCCCAAGTATTAAATTTGATTTTTAATTGGAATGTTGTGATTTTTTAGCTTAAGGTGAAAGTTTTTTAGACCAGATCAGGCATTAGGTGGGGAGTTTTTTTTCCCCCATTTAAAGAGGATTGCCTCACATTTGGGTGCATTAATTTTAATTTTCCAAGTATTGAATTATTTGAGGAGGGTTGAAAAATTCTCTCTATATATATTTGTATGTGTGATTCATGGGGTGCCGGTTTTATGGATAACTCAGTTTGTATGTTCAGAATATAAAATTTTATTTTTCAATCGTACTATTTCAGTTCTTTACAACTATATCACAATTTATTCAGTCTTATCATTAAATTAAAATTCACAAGTTCATTAAAACTTAATACCTAATAAAAATTTCAATAAAATCTTCAAAATAGAAAACAACAATCCAAAACAAATGCAATAAGAAAAATGTCAGCGTAGCTGTGGTTTTGTTGCGTTGCTCTTTAAAAAAAGTCGGTGTCGCTCTGGTTTTCGTTGCGTTGCTCTTTTCTTACTCCTGTAATAAAGAAGAATAGTGTGGCGAGTAGGCACGAGACAATTGTGGTGAGAGCAAATAAATTTTATCTAATTTCAAGAATTAGTCGGTTTCACTTGAACAACTACGTGAGGGCAGTTCGGAAGTTCTCTGCTCGAGCTGTTACGTGAGGGCAGTCGAGGTATAATACGACTATAACAACTTGTATGGCTGCTATAGGTGATATTGATAGACGTAACCAACTATTCTGCTTCTATTGTTCAGTTTTTTGTCGTGCTGGTACGTGAGGGCATGAAGGCAGCGCTGATGAAGTTTATCGTATGAGCACCTTTTCAATTGCAGCAAACTGGAATATTGCTGCGTGTGGGATCGTAATGATGGCACTTGTGACGTTTAGTCTTGTGCGCTTTTATAAGTGCAGTGATCTGAGTACTGCTACGTGTGGGATGGAAGTTCTTTCCACCTTTATCAGAATTAACTTCTGAATGTATTTATTGCAGAGTTAACCTCTGAAAATAGATCTATTCTCACTTTTGTATAAAGTCGTCTAGATCTTCGGATTAACTCCTGTGTGAGATTGCTTGAGTTAACCTCACCTTTTACAATCTTTTAGGATTAACTCCTAGCCGACGTACTTGAGTTAACCACAAATAATACATTTGTTTTAGGATCAACTCCTATATGATAGTTTCAGTTAACCTCAAATATTTGTTTGGCCAGAATCAACTTCTGTTTTAGAATTGAGTTAACCTCAAATATTTTTGATTGATTTTATGGATTGAGTCAACCTCAAGTATGTAGGACGGCCAGAATTAACTTCTGTGTGTAGGATTGAGTCAACCTCAAATATTTGTTTAACCAGAATTAACTTCTGTTTTGGGATTGAGTCAACCTCAAATATTTATGACGGCCAGAATTAACTTCTGTTTTCGGATTTGAGTCAACCTCAATTTGTTGGTGTAGAATTAACTTCTATATGGAATTTCAGAATTAACTTCTGGTTTGGATAAGGATTTTGCTCAGAACAGACTCCAAGGCTTAGGACTTAATCAGATCAACTCCGATTTGGAAATGGGTGATTTTGCTATCGTTCGCCACCTTTTTATAGCTGCTGAAGATGGTCATGTAATGTATTCCTCATGGCGTTGCCATAGCGACGTTTATACCAGTTGCTGCTACGAGAACATCTGGTTGACGTAATGTCAGTTGACTGACATGTCAAATTTGTGTACACATGAATAATTGTGTATTTTAGGTAAGTTTTATATTGTTTTTGTTAAATTTCATTAATTCTTTAATAACATTTCGTTCTTTTTAGCTTGTAAATGTCATCACGGGATTTTTAGGATATTGTAGGAAGTTTGAGGAGAACTTATCGTTAATTAATTAGGTTTGTATTATGAATTTTTTCTCACTGGATTCTTTGTGAATTCTTTTTGTTTATTTTTAGAAAATACGACGGCTGTCCATCGAGGGAAGAATGTTCAGTAGGTGGACTGAATAAGGGTTTTTAGGTGATTATTGATTTGGGTTCTTAATTTATGTTTTTTTGGACCAGAGGCAAACAATAGGATATCATCTGCATAACATAGAATGTTTACCTTGCTATTGCTCCTATCAGGTGGCAAGTCGGCAGTATATATGTTGTCGAGTATTGGTCCAAGAAGAGATCCTTGTGGTACTCTTGCTTTTATGTCAAATGCTTGTGAGAGGGCATCTTAGATTTCAACTGTGAATGATCGATTGGTTAGGTAATTGTATATGATTTTACAGCTATGATCATGAAAACCAAAGAGACACTTAATTTTGTAGACTAGGCCCTCGATCCACACTGTATCAAAGGCCTTTTTAACTTCCAAGGAACAAGCTAATGTAGGCTTTTTATTGTTAAGGTTATGTCCCATTATCTCCATTAGGACGGTTAGGGCATGTGTAGTGGAATGTTGTGGCATGAAGCCGAATTGAAACTGAGGTATTATTTTAGTGTTGTCACAGTGGGACGAAAAGACATGCTTCATATACTTTACTAATAGAGGATAGTAGTGAGATTGGCCTGTAACTAGCGATAACATTAGATGGTTTGTTAACTTTTAAGATGAGTATGATAATAGACTGCTTCCATTTAATAGGATAGTATCCAATGTTGAAAAGATGGTTAAACAGTAATGCTAGGAAGGCTAAAAGGCTAGACGGGGACTTTTTTTAACAGTGTAATTAGACATTTTGTCATAGCCAGCTGTTTTTTTATTATTGCGTGATTTAATTAGATTCTTGACTTGATTAGGTGTGGTAAAGTTAATTATGGGTAGTGTTATTAGATTGAAGTGTTATGCTACCAGGAAGTTGAAGGTTTGTCTGTTGCTCAGGAGAAAGAGGGTCAGAAGCTCCATTTTGATACAGGAATGGGTTATTAGCTTCAAAGTCTACTTTAAGGTTATTTGAAAAAGTCATGATAGGAGTTATATTGTCTTTATAGTTTAATTGAACAGCATTATGGATCTGGGAACTATAGTCGGCATTTCCTAGAAATTTTCCTTATGTATATTACAAAAATATCTTCCCAAGGCGATTGCTTTATCTTTATCTTAGGATATTAGCTCAGAGTTCCTTGCTAGTTGTATTGGGGATATGATGTTGTTTCTTATCATACCTATAAACTTTTTAACCATTTTGATAGAGTTATTATCCATTGTAATACCGGATAGTTTTTTTTCCAATAGTTAACATAATCGATTTTAATGGAGTCTTCGATTATTTTTTCGAGACATTTGATTTGAGATTGGAGTTGAGAGTGGCGGTTGTTGTACTCTTGTCTATGCCATTTTCTTCTAAGCCGAAGATTATATGTAATCTGCTCGTCTTTTTATTGTACCTAATCTGATATACTGGGTCATGCCACATGAATGCTCTCTTGTATTTTACTGCGCCGTTATTTCACAATGCATGAGATGATTAATGTTTGATACGTTGTTGATGTTGTTGTTGTTTTAAAATAAAACGAGGTTGATTAAATTAAATCAACTAAACATTTATTTCGTATACTAATCGCTTTAAAACACAAATTCCTATCTCGTTGGAACGGCGATCAAATTCGGACTGACTATAAATCTAACTGAGCTCTATATTTACATTGTTGCATACCTAGTCTAGTCTACTCTTGTAAGTCAGGAAAATTATATTGGCATGCGTATGTAAATGTAATTTATTTGTAGTTGATTTGTTGATTAGATGCCGCCACACAAGGGTCGGGATTACCAATCAATTCCCGAATTCAGTCCGAATTCTGTCCGAACTTTTAGCAATGTTTTTTGCTCAATATTGCTGATGGCGAGGTTTTGTGTGTTATCGATGTTCGTGAAACCGTATGAGGTGTAGTAAGTAACATTTGATAGATAATAGCAGTACCCAGCTCAGATAGGTAAATTAGTTTGAGAATTTCTCTGTATTTTAAGATATATGCGTTAGATTTTCCCTTTCTTTCAGATTCCTCTGCAATGAAAGGGGAATATAAGAACGTGCATTAGGTTAATTTGTGTTTACGTGAATTATTGCTTTATATTCAGAATACCATGGAATTTTAGTTCACACGAAAAATGTAAATTTCAAGCAAACAAAGTTAAATCTTAAAGTCATCTTAATTGATTTTTCCCTCATTTTTAATTTATGACATTAGAGTTAGGAAGAATTTGGGGTTCAACCCGAAAATATATTCATCAGCTGTTAGAGAATTTTGATCTGGATATGTAGAATGTTTTATTTTCCTTAAAAATCGATGTTTCAGCTGTCGTTCTTATGGTCTACTGATATCATACGTTTCACAAAGAACTGTGGAACAATTTTAACTAAAATAGGTTCATTTTCGTATAATGTGCACAACGATTTATAGCAGTCAATGCAAGTACTGAATGTCAGTCTAAGATGAGGAAAATCTTAAGTATAACATGAGTTTAGTTAATTTGTAACGAAGTCACATGACCACCCATTAATTCAAACACATCCAGTCCCTACAAGATAAAATGTCCACGTGAACAAATGCCGATAAGCTCTTCACAGAAAATCAGTAGATGACTGCGCTTCTCGGTGGGCAGATCACCCGACATCATAGTGATCTACGCCTATATAATGGGAACCGCCAGAGCAGATAGTTTTTTAATTATCAACCGAGTGACATCCAGTACAGATCACCAGAGACCAGCTTATTTTTCGCCAGTACATACAGACCAGTAGAGCAGTCAAGACCGCCAGGCTGATAACGAGCCGATTGAAGTCCAGTAGGCCGCCGACCAGCCCAGTTCGTCAGAGGAAGATATAAAAATAGCAACCACACCAGAAAAGCAGCCAGTTGCCTCCCAGCAACTCGACTGAACACATCGGTCCCTAGTCTTCCCGTGCTGATTAGAACTATAGCATCCGTACGTTATCCGTACAGGCCGTAGCGATAATATTCGCGCGAATCAGTCAACCGCTTCTGTCCATGCTGATTAGAACTACAGTATCCGTACGTTATCCGTACAGGCCGCAGTAATAATATTCGCACGAATCAGGCAACCGCTTCTCTCCGTGCTGATTAGAACTACAGCATCCGTACGTTATCCATACAGGCCGTAGTGATAATATTCGCACGAATCAGGCAACCGCTTCTCTCCGTGCTGATTAGAACAAGAGCATCCGTACGTCATCCGTACAGGCCGTAGTGATAATGTTCGCACACAACACTCAACCGTATAGTGAACATCTCTTCATGTTTAAGCATCTGAGTGTTAGAAATATAAGTGCCGACATACCGTATGAATAAACAGACTACAAGAACGGAAATAAGTGTAATAGTGTTAGTAATCTAGATAATAGAACTAAGTGAAAAGAAATACATTTCAATAACATAATAACAGTTTAGAGGTGGATGTGAAACTTTGTATCATAGCAGTTAAGCAAATAAATGACTATTGAAGTGAGTTGATAGTGTTCTAAGTATACTATTTCAACGTCGTGGAACTTTGCCCGTCGCATTCACAACACCCCCGACGTTACAAATTAGTTAGAGGCGAGTAACTTTGTTGGCAGTCAGGCTCTAAATCCGCTCACAGAATGTAATAATAAAGAATAACACTGCTCTGCTTTTCTCGTTTCTTTGGACTGCTTTAAAGCATTTGCCATAGTTCATAAATTAAATTTTTATTTTAGTACCATAGTCATAACATTTGTTACAAAATTCCTCTTAAATCATATCCAGTTAGTTATATAATAAAAACATAATTTTTCTTGGACAACAGATACCTATAGAAAATGGAGTATCTTAAGGTTCGATTCTTGATCCGGTGATGTTTCTAAGTAAAGTCACAAATCGACGTGTAGCAATAAACCATGCTAAAAAATGCTACGAAAATGGTAAAAAACAACTATTGGACTACGAAGATTTAGGCTTTCTAACACTTTTGATCACATATTTTTTAAACTGCTGACTAATTAATTCTAAAATGTATTTAATTAGATATAAAATTAAAGTATCTTTTAATGACTGCTAACTGTTTTAGTGCATGTAGGCTTAATCATGTGTTGCCGTACAAATATCGCTATGTTGTAAGAAATTGTAGTTTCTTTGATCACTGGGGCAATAATAATCCTACGAATATTCCACGAAGTTTCATTTATATCCTTAAATTTTCTACACACTTCGACTTCCCCATATAGTTCACTTAAAACAAAACCTTTTTTGTGGTCTACGTTTATACTACCTTGACATAACAAGGTTTCGACTGCACGTTTCTTATCGCTACAAAGTTCTGCATGTCTCTGTTCGATAAATAATTAATTAAAAAGAATGAACGTGAAATTTCCAATCCACAACCTCATCGTAATTATATATTAAGCGAGCTTTCGTTAAAAGTAATTTACAAGTTTCCAATCTCCGTTCATCAACATGAAAAAATTTTTAATAAAAATGTCAATAAAAAATAAAATTATTTTTTCCATAATTTCAATACAAAAATGAATACCTGACAGCCTTGGCAAAAAAACAGAAAAACAAAAAAAAACGTAATCATATTTTTGCAGCCGCAAAACGTAATTACAAAGCTCTCTTTATCCATTGGAAGATGAATACATCCTCTCAATTAGGGCGTAATTGCAATATCGAAAATATTAAGCTACTTTTTAATTTTTAATTATTTCACATATTTATTATCATACTTCAGTTTTCAGTCAGATTTCGATTTATATTATATCCAGTCACTGTTCAATGCTAAAAACGAAATTAAAAGTTCAGCAGTTTGCAATGAGTTTAAATTATTCTCTGTGTACCTTCCGTTGTGGGGGTGGAATGCAAGTGAAGTGTACTGAAAATAATCGTAGAGCGTTGAGTTAATTTGCAATAAAACAAAAAAAAATAGATATTTCATAAAAACGAGCAGATAGAGAGATTATAATTTATGATTTTTTTTTTCAAGAGGAATATGCTTATAATTAATTTTACATTTCTTGCTAAGCCACAAGCTCCACACCACAAGTAATATTAATGTGTAATATACCTTTGTGTACTAGAATATTAATAGATGATTTGTAAGAGTACTATTTATCGTAGTGTAAAATTTTTGTCACAATTTCGGAAGCAGTTGACTAATCTGTCAGGCTTTTAGGCGTATATTCTTAGGTTTTTTCATAGCAAATTTATTCTTGTTCATTTCGTGGTTGATGAAAAGGATAAATCAAAATGAATAAGCTGAATATAAAAGTACGATAAAATTGTGGTGATATATCAAAATATGTAACTAAAATATATGCCTAAGCTACGACAAAAGATCAGAATCATCCTCCTGGTGGGGAATACTTCGATCAGGCTAAAGGCTATATTCTGCTTGAGGTCACTGCAGGATCATGAAGAGAAATAGCTGCGATTTCGCACGCAGCATTGTCAGTATCTAGTGTACTGGAATCCAAATGACGACATTCGCATATACAGAGTGTTTCCATAAAGCAGGAGGTGATAGCACTCTGCTGGATAAAAAAAATTGTATGGCAGGGAGTGGGGCATGTCATGTTTTCAAAAACACCTTTACCTAGTATTCTAAAAACTACAGGATGCACAAGCACCGTCAATAGCTTTTTATATGCAGAATTCATGGCCTTCTCGCCTACTCCTCAACCACTCCTCTCTTCTCAAGATTTATGGTGACTAAAACTAAGCATTTCGGATTTTCTTACTTTTTTTTTTAGTTTGATCTCTTTTTGTTTACAAAGGGGTAGTCAATATTACTTTTTCTTATAGAAACTATGAACTGTAGACTATCCTCTTTAATTTGGCTTATTACACCTATATCCTAACTGTAGGCGTTAAACAGTTATTAGCTCAAAGCCTAGTCACGTCCTATCGAAATTAGACGATACTTTTTTTTAAATGACGTATTCTCAGACACTAAGGGAAAAAATAACCCTTGAGAATAGTTTTAAGAATAGGTTAACAGTTAATAGCTCTGTAACGGCTACAGTTAGCACATAGATGTAATAGGTTAAATTAAGAAGGAGAATTCACAATTTACTTGTTTCATAAAAAAAAACCTATATAAAGGTAGTTACTTTTTGTAAAAAAAAAAAGGTCAAATTAACAAAAAGGTAAGGAAATCCGAAATTTTTAGCTTAGGCCACCATAACTCCTGATAGGGGAGGAGGAGTACGGGGCTGGTTGAGGGGTAGCTTAAGAGGCCATGAATTTCTGCATACTTATGCTTTTTACAGGATGTTTTGTGAAAACCAAGCATATTTTGTTAATAACCCTGTAAAAAAGCTTGTGGCCCAAAGCGAACGAAAGCCACCGTAAATTCTATGCACGACAAACTTAATGTGGTCATTCCACTTCAAGGTATTATTGAAAATTACCCCAAGATTGCCAATCGATTCAATATATGGAATTGTGTTATTATTATGAATGATCGCAGAGAAGTACAACGTGTCAATTGAAGTCCTGTAAATAATAAAAGCCTTCAATTTCGCTGGATTAATGTGAATATATTCTTTAGGATGGTCCACTGGTGGATTTTCTCGAGATCTTCAATCCAGCAGCTAAAGTCATTCTCAATTAAACCAATAGGCCTAGAGAGATACACTTGCAAAACTTCTGCAAAGAGGTGCATTTGTCAATGCTTGGGACAGGTAAAAATATCATTGATGAACATAGAAAAGAGTAATGGACCAAGGACTGATCCCTGTGAAGCCCTAAATACAACAAAATGTGGAGATGAATACTTATGAGTTGAAAACATTATTTTCACAAGATTAAAAAGGTAAAAATAGACAAATTTCGCAGCTTGTAATGAGAATTGAAAATTATTTACAAATTTCTTGTAAAACAATAAGGAGGTCAACAGTATCGAGAAGGCCTTGGAAATATCGAGAAAAATTAAACCCGTAAATTTATCCTAATCAATATATATCATTAGTCACTTTCAACAAAGTAAAGGTATTGCTATGGTTGAGTCGAAAGAAAGACTGAAAATCATGTAACAAGTTGTGGGCAGCAACGTGAGACAAGGTTATGACCTTTCGCAAGAATCCAAAATAAATCACTTATGATTATTGGTTCACGAATTCCAATGATTCGCTGGTGTGTTCGGTGTATGACTTGGGTGTCAAATGTAAACATAGATTGAATTTTATATCCCACATAAATTACATGGTATCAAAGAGTAATTCTCTCTTGGGCTTTATGAAACGCTGAACCCGAGAGTTCTTGAATCAGTGTGCCCTCAAATTTTCCTGAAGTGGGAGAAAAGTGAATACATTTAAGACAATTTTGTATGTACGACGTAGTTTTGTGTCTCATATTCATAATATTTAGCCGATCCTAGATGACACATAGCTTCATGGTGAGTTTGAATAACTTGGTTCTACATTTGGGTGGGAACATAGAACATTATATTACTTTTCATTTTACGATATACTAATCCGTTTATGAGTGCATACATTTGACTTTCTCCTTTCTCTAAGACAGATGCTATTTTAGAGATAATTGAATCACGACGTTGTGCTGCCGCAAGAGCAAACTCAAATGAACCTTCTTCAATAACTAAAATTTCATTGAACCCGCTAAGAGCATCAACATGACCTATCCTACTTGATGGTCGGTGTTCAATCCTATAGTCGTAGCACTGGAGCTCCAAAGCTCACCGTGAGATTATAGAATTCATTAACTTTTTGTTCAGAGTTTATATCAAAGACTGGCAGTCAGTTATGATTTTAAACGGAATTCCTATAAGATATATTCTAAATCTTCTTAACATTGCGTTTGTACAATTACTTTGCGAAACCAATTCTTGAATACGCTAGCCAAGACTGATATCCATTTCATGCTACACACATCAACCGTATCGAGTCTGTTCAATGGTATTATCTACGATTTACTCTTACGCATCTACCCTGGCATAAATCATTAATGCTTCCAGCCTATGAGGATCGCTTGAAGCTTTTAAATATGCACTTACTTGAGTAACGTCGCATGAGTGCCGATGTAAATTTTCTGCATCAGCTTTTAAACGTGAATATTAATTCTCCATTGTTACTTAACAAAATCTCTTTTCGTGATAGTAGGCACAATTTAAGGAGCCCACCGCTGTTGCATATTAAATCGCATGTGCATTACTGTTAACAATATGGCTGATCTTTTTCTTGTTGACGTTTCTAAACTTGTTTTAAAAAAACGTCTATATAATAATAATATTTAGTTTTTCCTGTTTTGATGACGCATGAAATGACATACATCCATCTGGTGTTTGGTATTATATTTAATTTAATATACACCAATGGTAAAAAGATGAGAAATAAGGCTCTACGCACATATATATACATTTTAAAATAGTAGGTGATGCTGCTATATAGTATATAACGATTTAGTGCATGATTCTAAGGGTCTCGGTTCAAGTTCGAAAGGAACAATAAATACTACAAGGAATTCTTTTTAAATTATTTGCTATATTTAATTCATATAAAAGTTAAATGTCTACAATGTTAATGTTTTGACTACTACACTAACCCCACCTAGCGACAATTTGGGGAGACTTTCTGACAACGGATGGTATTGTCACCCGAACAAACCCTCTAAACTGTTATACTAAATTTACTTGATCTTCCTCACATTGTCTTTATGTATACTAGCTTCTCCGATATATTTGCATATCTTCAGTATTTTTTTTTTTTTTAATTCCAATCATATTATCCATAACTCCCGGAAAATAGTGTTGAATTAAGGTTATAAATTTATCTTATATGTTTGTTTCCATGTATTAGTTATAGATTGATAGCACTACACCAGTTGTCTTGAAATTTAGTTTTCAAAAAATATTAAACCAAAGTTAATATCGTCAATTCTCCAGTTACCATACGGTCACACATATTTGCTTTATAGGACATAATATACAGTTATATAAGTTTAAAAGCTCTTAAGGAATACGGGAGTTCTGTTCGAAATCTTTTACGATGAAATCTGACTTTTAACACCTTCATAGCATAAAATTCTTATAAAGTAGGATAAGTGCGATCAAAATATTATTTACGAGGCAAATGGTATTGTAAAATTTTCAGTGGTCCTTGGATCTACGTATGTACATATGTATGTATGTCTGTCTCAATCCTATAGTATAAAATTGCATACACACTCAACATCAGCTGAAGGAGACTTTATGTACTCACACAGTCCGGGATTTACTTGATTTATTTGATATTCCCTCCTACAGTTTTTGTCATTTGAGTTCTGCTTTCACAGCAGGAGATTTTTTTTTTTTATGGCTAGATTCCGATTGGAGAGGAACTATAGAAGTAGAATATAAATCTAGTTTATGATCTATCCTACAATGATTTTATGTTTCTAATGATTATGTTCATAACTATTCCAATCATGTGCATATATCTGTATCGAATGTATGAATCTAATTTTTGTTGTTAGCTTAATATGGTCGATTCCAATTCGCTACATGATTTCATTCAAATATGGGAAATTAATTCACCTAATGTAGCGATATATATCGCAAATAAGATTTATTATGGAAATATTTGTAGGCAGATGAAAATCATTTAATATTCACTTCCATGAACATAACTAATTATCGAAAAATTACAATGAACACGGAATCAATATTTCAATTATTACAGTTAAATTTCATTTATGGAATTAATTCATTTGCGTTCATGATTGGGAACAATATCAATTTGGATGGTTAGAAAAAAAAAGAAAGAAAAGATTAGTATTTTTTTAAACAGTTTATTGATTAGTCACCTACTTATGTTTATGAAAAATTTCGATTTTTTGAGTGCTTATCAGATAATACCAGTTAATAATAATAATAATATATTTATTTGCTGGCAAGTTACAAAAGATTTAAAACCTTAAAAATGTACAAAAATTAGTGGAATTATAAAAACTAACTAACTGAGTACCAAAAACAACATTTAAAAATGAAATATAGTCGGGTTCGTAACCGAAACGTTTTGTACCGTCGTGTAAGAATTAACATTACTTATGTACTTTTTAAATCGAGCAAAAACAAAGTCTATTGTATGGGGACCCTCTTAAATTTTTAACTTTATTTTATTTTCATTATTTGATGCTATAACAGCTTTAGTATTACTCACTCTCTGAAAATTTCAACTGTCTACCTGTTACGCTTTATGAGATAAAGCTGGCTGACAGACAGACAGATGAACAGCAGAGGCTTAGTAATAGGGTTCCGTTGGCGATACAGCCATGGGTATCCAGAACCCTAAAAATATGAAAATATAATGGCATGAAAGGCAAAAAAAAAATATGAAAGAAAAAATTAAGCAAGGAATAAAGAAATCAAGAAAAGTGATGTATAACCATATTCAAAACATGCAATAAAATGCGCCTTCCGGAATTCGAGTCAGACCTATATACCTACCTAATGTTCCAACTGTACAAGCCCTTTGAGCACTGACTGGTATACTAAATTTCAAATTCGAATGACCTGTAAAAAGTAAGATCGCTATCCAATCTGACCTTGGCAATTAGGTAGTAAGATGTTACGATGAAGAGCAGATCTGAGAGATCGAACCCGATTATAAAGGTACCACGGTTATTTATAGTAGAATAGATCATACAAAAAATTTAGCCTTCTATGCATTGTATTCAACGATCATTCAAGGAAATAGTCAAAGTTTAGGGAAAATTAAGTTCCCAAAGACAAAGTTGGGTAATATCAGCGATTTGGCATGTCTCAAGCGCATCTGACGAGATAAGAAATTGGCCGATAGTCTCACCTGTCTCAGACAGGCATACTACATCGTCCAATCAAGTTGGAGACATCACTACAATAAGTTAACTTCTATTTCTGCTCAAATCCTAGATTCCGAACGGAAGTAACATAAGGAATGACGGTATTATGAATCATGACTGGCGGTAGCCCTTCTAGATCGTAACTCCTTCTATGTATATATCGGCATACTGGTAGACTTTTTTGGATTAAATATTAGATGACTATATTTGTCCCATTCGATAATTCTATTAAATTCATCATTGATCCGAACAAAACAATCCTCAATCAAAGCTATAAGTCTATCTAAATAAATCTGTACATCATCTGTATATAGATGGGATAGATGGATTAAAAAAAAATTGGTTGCGGGTGCAGGTACCTGAAAATCTCTCTGCCTTGACCATTAAGTATGATGCACCAATTCTTCTGGTCTGTGGACAAAACCACAGAAGTACGATGCAATGTTTTCTTCTAAGCGGGGACCTCCATTGCTTGTTTACTGGCCAAAGAGACAAAAAGGTCAACAGAAATAAATTTGGTATCTTCTGCCGAATTCACACAACTTTTAAACAAGGCAAACTATATCTACTTACAGAGCATATTGAACATAGTGATTTGTGTGCGTTAATAATAATAAACTAGGTAGACAGTGACAAGCCAGTATATGATTCCTCCATACGCGCATAAAACTTCTGGCCTTCTTGCAATGATCATGTGATCTCAATCTGAACATGTAATTCCATTTCTTATTTACAGCGCTACGTCTGAGTTCGGAAATGTGTCAGAGCAAGCCAGTGAAGTCAAGAGTATGGTCATCAGTTAAGCTATGAAAGCAAATAATAGTAACAAAGAGTAGATCGTCGATAAAAATAAAAAAAAAATAAAAAGCGAAGCGAGAGGAAAGCCCTGTAAAATTACACCGGCATTAATAAAATGACCCTGTTACAAGAGCAGATAGATAAATTATTTTCAATCTATATCCTAGCGAAGAAGGGTAGAGGCGAAAAGTACAGAATGCCATATGTTATCAAAGGCATTAGAAATATCTAGGATAGTGGTTTTTGATTGATTACCAACATTATAGACTGCAGTTTCCATATTCTATAAGAACAAATATGGAAGTCTTTAAATAAGTATTCAGACCAGAGCCCAGTGGCGATTGTGGTAAGTTTCATATACTCTAAAAAATGATATAATTTCATGGACTCTATCACACCATCACCGAGGTGATATCCGCAGTAAAGTCAATCCACTGCCATTGATCGCTTCCTGATATCACAGATTATCCACTTCTAATGACAGGTTATGCGTTCTGCGTCCTGGATGCTGTCCGATATTGTATGTAGCAGTAAAAGTATTTTGATAGAAGTAGGCATCGCTCTTGAAGAATTTTACGCCTCTTCTAGCGGATGTCTGAGCGCCAGAGAAGAGGAGAAATCTAGGCTAGCTGTGGTTGGAATCCGCGATAGATCAGAAAACGTACTGTGATTTTATCACAGTTAACTTCACAGATGTCGGTGAACCTCAAAGGATTTCAGTAACCAAATTAGAGCTGGGACTAAAGTTTGATGAAGAACAGATCTATAGTGCGTGAGAGATTGGCGACAGACTGCAGTCCTTGAATGGATTGCAATGGAGCCGGTTATCGGTTTTGTTACTTGTAATATTCAAATTACTTGTGATGTGAGTTGGACAACTAACTGTCTAATGCAAGTTCATCTAAGATTCCAACTGGTAGGACTGACTGCAACCCGTGTGCGGTTTCAAGGCGGCCCTGCATATGTCGACTTGAGGACCACCGTGAAGATAGCTGCAATTTCAGGGTTCTATCGGTTAGATGTACTCACCAGGCACTTGCTGTCAGCCTGAAAGAGTATACGCCAGATAAGGAAAATCTTTGAAACTTAAAATTAATTAATTGCATATGTCGTAGACACTTGACGTATATTAGCACTTCATACAAAGTCTAGCCACTACATGAAGTGTAGGCAGATAGTGTAACAGTTTGCACTGAACGACTTTTTACACTAAATGCCTGAAATTTTTAGTCACTTAATGAAGTGGTACGAACCTTTACGCTGATACTGTAAAACCAACCGATTACACCATCACATAATTACCTAATTATTTACGCTAAAGGCGAAGTAATCGCTTCAAGTAGGTACGGGGAGTGTTCGAGTCCCGGTTGGGTGTGTTCACTCATAATTGTAACATATAATATTAATGCATTAATTAAAGTAATTTAAATAGAAGATATTTTATTACTTTATCATATAACACCCCCTTCCCCCCCACCATGTTCCTGAAGCAATTAATTCGCCTTCAACATAAATAATTAGGGATTTCACGAAGTGTCTAACTTGATTCAACTGATGGTCTAACTAGATTGGATAGTGTAATCGGTTCGTTTTACAGTACCAGCATAAGAGTTCGTAACACTTCATGAAGTGACTAAAAATTCCAGACATTTAGTGTAAAAAGTCGTTAAGCGTAAACTGTTACACTATCTGCCTACACTTCATTAAGTGGCTAGACTTTTCATGAAGCGGTAGGATACGTCAAATATCTACAACACATAGAAAAAAAGGACTTAAGGTTGTTGTTGGTTAATCAAACTCATCGTTTGGGTTAATCTTTGCTTAGTTCTTTTATTTCTCCTTGCAACATCTGGATCTTCTCTATATTTTACAAATCGTCTTGAAATGCTTTAGATTCGACGTAAAATACTATATATTCTTGTTTTCTTTGTTTTTATCAAATTTAAGAGCCTACCTAGCTAAGGGCAGCAACACATCCAAGCAAGCCTAAGGTCTGGACTCTCTTCTAAGGCTTCCTCGCAGCTCGCTTCAAAGCTTGCCTCAGAGAATTGATAACAAAATGACAGCACCGGGCTCAGTGCTGTCATTGTAATTTTGATTGTACTTGCAACAATTCCTTTATATTCTGGGCAGAAATAAGTTATTATTGGTTTTCAAAAATGTTGCCGAATAACTCTTTTGACAGAAGAAAATTTAAAAAAAAAAATAAATTTGGCCTTGAGGCTAGCTGCTAGGTTTAGTTTTGTGTTGTCTCATTTAAAAACGCGTGTTGGAGATTTTGACAATACCACGAGGAAGCTTCGAGACCGGGATATGTTTCTGCCATAATGCCTTTTGTCGTCAGCAATATATCTCAAAGTATCTACTTTTTACTAAAATTTAATTGCAGCGATTATAGCTGTTTTTTGCAATATATCGAATGTACAGTCTTGAACAACAGTATGGCCACAAGTTAAAAAGGGAAATTTTCTAATTTTGTAGATTTCGTGCTTCGGTCATAAAATTTCCGCCGAAAGAAAAAAATTCAATTGGGTTCATGACGTGCACTGCCTGCACTACATATAGTATATAAAAGGAAAAAAACAATATTTTCTTCCCTTGAGATAAGAAACCAGAAACAGAAGTACCTCATACCTCTTATAAATGCGCAAAATAGCTCTAAATGTGAAGTTCATTTATTTCTGCCAACACTATAGTGACAAAAAAAAAACAAAAACAACAAGGACGATTTACCAACGTCTTTGTTTTATTCTATCATCCTTGAAGTTAAGGAAAATTTTATAAACAGCCAACATACCTCGTACTATTTCAAACTTTTCTGCTACTTCTTCTTCTTCTTCTCCTCCAATATATTCATTTCTACGGAATATATAGTAGAAAAATCTGCATATAGATGGAGAGGAAAGGAATGGAAAAAAAAATAATCTTTTCTATACAAATAGCCGCGTATCAGCATGGCAGTAATATGTGAAACTATACAAGTCGTGAAAAGTTGCAGCAATAATTCAGAAAGTACTAAAAGTGAACATTTTTCTGGCGAACACTTTTGCCCCTGTTTTTTATCATTTTTTTTTTTTTTATTCGTCTACTATATTATTACAGCGTCCTGCTGTGAGAGATGAGATAAAGGACGTTGCTCTTGCCAACGTTGTTTGGCGACTATTTTCTCCAGTATTACTCACTACTCGCATGATTTGTATACATATAATAGTTGCAGTTTTTTTTTTTTTTTTTATATAACAAACAGTAAAAAGAAAAATAAGCAGAAGAAGGCAAAAATGTAGGTGGGTACCGAAACCCAATTTATTGTGAAACCAACCAACCAACGAACCCTCATAACAGAATATATGGGAAAAAATACTGTGTGTGAAAGGATTTTGGACCCATTTTCCATTTCCATTTCCATTTCCTCTTTTGTATACCCATATATGCAAATCTTTTGCAATTTCATCCGATGGTATAGGCAGCAACTACTCGTTTGCGGTGATTACGCAAGAAGCACACAAACTATTTTCCGTACTGTATGGGGTTAGGATGAATCGCAATCGGGACTCAGGATCTGTTTACATTTATTCAAGCAGAATTCGAGACGAAAACTTTGGTAAATATCAAACTATAAAGCCAGAAATAGTATATTTGTGGAGGGGAGGTTTATCCAGACTTTTCGATAAATTTATTTCAAAATGCACAAATTTCAGATTAAAATACACAGGTGACTGCTTTTAAGATTTATGAATACGCGTTTGTCGGTGTATATGTGAGTTATACATCTGTGTAGATAGATAATATATGTTTGTTTGTGTGTAGGAGTTTAAATTTGATTTCCTCGAATATCGTGTGCATCTTGTTGGATGTTTCATTGAATCTCCCAAAAACTTTTGCAATTAAGATTTTCCAAATCGGTTGTCAAAAGTTTGATTTTGTTTATTACCTTTAGGGTAAGGATATGTATGTGTAAGTATGTATGACATTTACATACATATGTACCTACATACTACCAGGAATTTCAAAATGAAACAGTTTAGAATGCAAATAAGACTTTGTTGGCAGAAAAGCCAAAAGTATAAGGTTAAGTAAAGTTTGTAACATATACACGTACATGCAAACAAAAACAATCGTCCTTCATGCTTCATGGTTTTGAAAATTACATTTAACTTGAATATACAGAGTTTGTCGAAAAATAATCTGTAATATATTAACTTAATATGTGTATGAATGGATAATAGTTTTATTTTGAGTATTACCTTGTTTTGAAGCTTTATTTCAGTCGTACGGATGTGAAAAATATGCGACTAACTTTCATATAATAATTCTGTGGTGACAGATCAGTGATAATTCCAAAATTCAAGATTTCTCATTATAGGCATTTAAATATATGAAAAATTTTTCCCAATTCGGATTGCGACTAATAATGTCAACGCTTTCATGTAATCTAGTTTATGGTAGTATAGGTAACTAACATAATATTATAATTCTAATGTTAATTTAACGTTTAGCAGAATTAAAAGGTGTAATGAGTGTTTGATCAAAATTATTACTAATTTATTTATTTATTTATTTATTTATATTGATTTAGTTAATAAGATAGTACACAGACTAGTCCAATTAAGATACTACCTTAAGAGTTAATTAGATAAAATAAATTAAAATAAAAGAAGAGAAGCAAAAACAAGTTCAAACGAAACATTAAGTAAGAAGTAAGAAATAAAAATTATACATTGCAAAAATAAAAAAAAAAAATAAAATAAAAAAAAATAGAAAATAAATTCTAAAATAAAAATATTAGGTAATAATAATAGCCAGAAACTAAATAAAAAAATAAAATAAAAATAAAAATAAAGTCAAAAATTCAGAAGTTCAGAGATATTATTCTAAGTACAAAATTTAAAAAGCAAAAACAAACAAAGGATAAAAGATAAAAAATAAGGAAAATAAAATGTAATGTAAAGTAAGATGCAAAACAAAAAAAATAGTGAAGATAAAAATGGTGAAAAATTATAGGAAAACTTGAGAAAAAAGAAAAATGGGCAAAGCAAAGCAAAAAAAAAAAACAAAAAGGAATGCAACAAGGAAAAAAAAGGAGCAAACCAAGCAATAAATAAAATAATAAAAAATAAAAAAAGCTAATAAATCAAAAACAGCATAATCAACTTTATGATCAGTGTCCAATCTCGTTTAGGATTAATCTTTTAAATACCTGTGTCTTATAATTTCAAAAGGGACCATTTAAACTTTTTGGAAAAAAATGAATTAGATAAACCATAATACTCTGAATTTATATTTTAATAAGCCCATTACTAAAACTTTTTGCAAAAGGAACTATTTCCTATTCATTTTTATATATTAAAATCATATAACGCGTTTTTCACTTCCAAAGGTCATATTTCCCTAAGAAAAGTTTGATGTTTGGTATCAAAAAGGCGCATTTCCATTTCGCGCGCATTTGCATTTTTAGGGGGAAATTTGATGTTTTTTTCTAAACTTCTTAGTCTGTTCTCAGATTTTCAGCGAGCAAGACGTGTAAAAATATATGAAAGCAGGTATTTTTATTGAACGAATATTCTTTCAAATAAATGAGTGAAGCTCATATTACTTCAATTAAATTAAGATATTATAAAATGGATTCGAACGAAAATATTATGTTGACTAGAGAAGGAAATGGCAGGGTACCTACCAAGCAAGAAACCATTGAGGAAGCAAAAGTGGAGACGAGAAGTTGAGAAATGCAACCGGTTCTTATACAGTGGCTGTACTTTTTTTCACTTATTTTATTTTATTTTTTTTTTATATGCAAAACCAAAAACCTTCCTCGAATGCCAACATGCTCTCATAAAGGAACTAGTTTTAAGTGTCGTCAGCTAACAAGCCGGGAAGTTTTACTGTTCTCAAAATGCATTTTATGCTTCAAGTAGAAAAGTTGAACAGGATGCATTTATTTTGGCATATTACAAAGTTAGTAAACATTCACATACTAATAGGAGGAGAGCTCTAAGGATATAAAAAAAAAAAACGAGTCAAAGGTGTATGTCCGCGACACATGAAATCTGGTAAAATTCCTAAAGAAAATCGAGGAAATGATCGAAAATTCTATAGATTTAAAGTTAAACGTAAAAAGATTATCGCGTTTGTAAAAAAATTTAAGATTTTAGAGGATCATTATTGTCGCTCAAAAACAACATCAAGGTAATATCTATCGGAGGAATTATGTATCAATAAGCCTCGTAGGATATATAATGTAACTGCGTCCTCGGAACATCTTGTTAAAGGAAGTTCTTTTAGGAAGGTTTTCAATTATTCTTTGAACATTCACTTTAAAACTCCTTCCTCTGATAAATGCTCGATCTGTATCATGTATGAAAGTAGAAAAAGAGGAGTCAATATATTGTGCAAAAAGAATATATGACAAGCTGAGTGCAAAAGTGGCCCAATCGACAAAAAAGGTCAAATTTCAAACTAAGGGCGCTACAAAAAATTCCCATATTTCACTTAACAGATAACAAAAAATCCTGAGAAAATTTCCGCATATACGGGCTGCTCAGCTATATATTAAATTTGTATGCTCTCAGTCATTTAGTCTCTTGTTAAATGCAGAAGTGGCCTACCCACGGATTACACGAGATAGTACAGCTTGCATGCAAGCCTCCCTTCTAACGTGCTTTTCAACTTGACAGCAGAAGGCAGTTCGGTTGATGACTTATCATCTTGCATGCAAGTTCATTTAAAAAATGGCATTGAGGCGTAAAGTCATGCGTATATTGGAAAACTATAGCAATAAAGGAAGTAGCAGAATGATAAAAACCCAAGAAAAAGCTAAGAGGAAAGTGTTGGTAAATGATGTAAGCAAATGATCCCAGAAAATCCCATTTTTCCAGAATAAATTTATCAATTCTCTCAATCATTTCTTTTCCGCCATCTTGAAAACTGCATAATGTCAACTTACTATCACCTCAACTACCATGATTTTTCATCATGCAAGTTCGTTGAAAGCTGAGCTACCAGCATGGCAGTAGAGGTTACAAGTGCAAGGAAGTATGGCAGGGCAGCTTGTATGCAAGCTGTACTTGCAAAAACTCTTGGCCTAACCAACAATTCATTTTTGTTTGTAGTGGCATGGGACATTTGTTATTCTTCTAAACAGAATGAGTGAAAGTGAGTAATGCAAATCGTAAAAATTGGCCATATCATTAAATAAATTAATTTAAAACTATTTTTGTTAGGTGATAATTCATATACGAGTTCTATTTTTCCATACGTTTACACTTCTTCATCTTATTCTCCATCTACAAGCAATGGTTCCACTATCATCGGCTTGTTCTGTACGTAGTATTGTATCACAAGCAGCGGCAAATAACATTTCGCATTAACTTCTTTAACTTTAACTTTCTTTTTAAAATAAATATTAGAATAAATTCATCTTTGTGCAGGATACTTTTCTAAAGGTTACCATTTGCAAAATGTTATTTTCAAAATGGACCAATTCCGTAGTTTTCCAACAAAAGGGATCAATTCAAAATTTTTAAGTAATATTACTCGTTTATTTGGTCGCATATTATTATTTTTTAGCTTTGATTATATTGTTAATGGTGAAAATATTTCCCCTTAAAACTTTATTTCTAGTATGTCATGTTGTTTCCAAAATATTAAACTTTGGCTATTATCTTCGAATAACTTTACCTGGAAATGGCCCCTTCTGCAATTATAAGACACAACTAGTAGATAAAAAATAGAATTTCTTACCATAAAAAAGAACTCTAGAAATATAAAACAATGAATATACAGATTGTTTCAATTTATTCATATCCATCAAGTTAAGAACCAACATGAATAACTCTTCAGGATTATTGAAGTCATCCTCACTATCATTCTGACTGTTGCAGTTAATATATGTTCATGTCGCAATATCCTGGATCTGCAAATTGTATCAGATCTAGTAAATGCTAATATTTTCTTTTTTTCATTTCAATTACCAATGGTTCAGAATATGTCAGTGGCAATTCCAGCGTATCCAGAAGCCGTCCCGTTCTATTGAGTGAACACAGCCTAAATGATTTTTCTGAATTTAAGGACTATTTGGAAGAAATATCTCCTAATTTTTCAGTGACTTTCACCCAGATAATGTTGTTCCAGTTGAGCGGCTGTCGCTGACTATCAATAATTTCACTTAATCAAAACATTTATCAAGAGATTAGAAAATTAAAAGAAATCATTCCAACTCATACTGGGAACAATACCTATAGTTCGGAGGAATATAACCATTCGCACTAAATTCATCCAATCCTGGGATATAGACAAAACTATGTTGTATTTCTTCTTGAAACGTTCAATATCAGCATGGTCTGTAGCTAAATCCTTGTGATGTGTCTCCTTTAAATTGTGTTTTTTCTTAATCGTATACATAAAAACATAACAGGCAATAAGGCATTTCTATTCTGGCTAGGACTCTGACCTTGTCCAAACCAAATTATCTATCGTATCTGGTAATACCGTTCTAAGCTCCCAATGACCCAGTTTATACAGATCAGTATGCTGACTCTGCCGCACGAAATCTGTAGGTAAGGTGATGCTTCATTCCTGCCCCCAACCATCTTCTTACTAACAAATAGTCGTGAGGCAGAGGCAGCATACTGACCCGTCTAAACAGGGTCAATGTAGGAAGCGTCTGCAGTAACATGTCTGCACAATGTCTCCAATGAGACAATTACATAAAATACACATGTACAAGAAAGAGAAACAATTTCTGGCTTGGCGACATCTATTATTGAAATAAATAAAAATCGTCCAATATGTAAAATATTGAATATGCTTCTTTAGTTGTGTCTTGTTTGCGTGCATTTTTGGTGTATTTGAAGGGAAACCATTACAGTCATCTTTTACTTTTATATGAAGAAATAATGAGTCATCTTGTAGAATTAATTGCGAAGATACTCACAATAATGTGAACACACTTTTTACAGTCTTAAATGCTTGGGTTTCTCAAAGTAAAATAAATTAAAACTTAAATTATTTAACGGAATATCTGTAACTCAGGTCTTAAAGTGAAATTACAGTGAAGGATGCGCATTAATCGCTGTACGTTTCAAAACCATGCAAAACCATGGGAATGAAGCATACCCATGCATGTGCTCAGTTGATTGTAATTCTAATTTTAAATACGCATCTGAAGCCTTTTCTTAAAAACTCATATGAAGACTTTGTCTTAAAGACATTTTTGAAGACAAATATTTAATGAAAACTTAGTCAGCGCCATCTAGTTTTAATATAGAACACAATACAAGACAAAGTTAAGACATGTCTTAAAGGCAGAAGTGGACAAGCCATATGCAATTGTCTTTTGAGTATGGGCAATTCGTTTTTAATACTGGTCTTTAAAACTTTATTGGTAAGTCTTTGTCACCATCACTGGGCTTATATAAGCAAGATGCAATTTCGTTTGCAAATGGATGAGCTGCTCCCTCGTACCACATATAATATGAATTGTTTTTCTTTACACCATTACGCACAATTAAATTAAATGTCTATAGTTTTCTCTTATAAAAAGACACACTTGTGAACAAACAAGGAGTCTCTCTAGAGATTTTTGCAAATCAAACGAGGCTGTAACTAATTTTACATCGGATGTAATGGAAGCAGCTTTGTCACTACATTTAGTTTCGTAGTGAAAGTCCGCCTTCATATGGTGTTCCGATTGATTATTATACCCTAAATGAAATCTATAGTTTCTAATTCCGTTTGTAATACCTCGAAATAGTGATTTAGAGCAAAATTGATTGGACACCCACGCATAATATGAAATTTTGTACACGGACTTTTAAAAAAAAAAAAAGTTAAATTAAGTTCGAAAATGAGACAAATCGGGCAACTCCTTCGTGGGATTGCCATATAAAAATGTCTTTTGGTGTTGCCATACAAAAATTTATCAACAAATCATGTATGAATGATATTTAATTTTTTCCAAGGATTTTCAGGGTTTAAAAATGATAAAAAATATATTTTTTATGCCAGCGCAATTCCATTATTTTTTCGCTGCTTTCCCAACAAAATTTTGTAAAATAATATTAGTCCAAGATATAAATGCTTCCAAACAAATTACAAAGAAAAGTGTCTGATCCAGTAGCACAGAGCGTATACATATTCGTTCGTACCTTGTCTGCCCCGCACACAAAACGCTTTATAAGTTCCAAACCAATTCTATGGAAACTTCGACATACAAATCTAGAATTATGCCATGCCTATCCAATCCTACTGCTCTGCAGGATGTTCGCAGCGAAATTAGTTGTTTTATTTTGGAATTCAATATACACAAATATCACAACTCATATAGTTTTCCATGTGATTTGTTTCTGTTTTTAAATTGCGTATTTTTGTGCGTTTCGTGTTCTACTGAAAGCTTTCGAAAACAGAAATTGTGAACTTTTTTCCGGAGGTAGCCCCTCTTAAAGGGGGACGCATGTTTATGAGGTAAAAGATCAAAGGAGTACCTTACAGCCTTTGTTGTTGGTTGTAATTCAGATGACTCAGAAAACTTCCACTTCTTGTTATTGAAAAGTATGTCAAAGTTAAGGAAGTTAATCTTCAAAATATAGTAAAAAAATGTGTGAGATTATTGCTAAAATACTTCTCATACCGTCTTAAGTTGTCGGTTGATAAAAGAAAGAAATTAAAGATGGTTTTGATTATCGATAATTGTCTAGCTAAAATCCATAAAGGCGTTGTGTTTCCTTCACGCGCATTTTTTGTCATTTTTATTAAATTTACCGAGGACATGAAGCTTGTCTCAATATTAGATGTATTGCTTTTTTACGATTTGCATAGAAACATGTTACATCTACAACTAAAGACAATTGATTTCGGGATTTGGGAGTCAATCTGCAAACATCATACGAGTAAAAAAATGAACCAGAGATTATATGCAGATCTGATATAATCAACTGCAAGTATAGAGAACGAATGTGAATTATCGGTTAGAAGTTTATATCATAGCAACATTGAAGATTTTTTGAATTAGAAATCATATCCGGCTCGAAGGACCAATATTAGTTTTGAATTAGTGTGAAGTGGAGCTAGGCGCCCCAAAAATGCGCGCCAAAAATAGAATAGAAAGCAACATTTTTAAAAGAAGTAAAGCGTTACGATTTTTCATAGTCTTGGAAATCCAAAATTTGCACCGTGTCTTGGGGCTGGATTCCGCAACTGTGAGGAATTTGCAAGTGTACACGATTTGAAAAACTCACGTGAGCGTAAGTGAACACTTCTGAATTTCAAGCGAATTTTTGTGTACACGTGAAAACCCATAGTTGTGGAATCCAGCATCAGGGCTCCTATATGTCACTGAGTAGTTGTCGACCTCATATTCAGTAGTGAGCTGTTAATTCTGAACCAAATGAACTTTAATCAACGGTGAGCCAGCAAGTTAAGTCGATTAGAAGACACAGGATTCCAGGATAGTATCCAAACCAGTAGTCCTAATGTCCTAAATGCTGGCCTATTTGAATTAAGGTGATTCCTTGTTGGTTATGGGCTAAAATTTTCTATCCACCAATAAATATGACGGCTTTACCAGAAAATTTATTTATAAGTTTTATTTTGTTCATTTTTATTTTTATGAATTTAATTGATTTTTTAAAATTCGTATTTCACTCGAATTTCTACTGACAGCTCAGACCATGCGTACTTGCACCAACGAGAGCACAAAACAAAAACTTCGTCAACAGGGGGTGGCTTAAAAATTGTTTTCAATTTCGTGGCTTACTTCATTCCTAAGGAGTTTTAGCGGCCTCCATCTCTTCACGTATACTATTCTTAGCTTCATTCTTAATCTCATCAATTCTTTATAAGTTTCATCTAACTCCTTGTTAAAATTTGTTTTAAATTTTTACAAGTTTTTATCTAAATTTACGCTAAGTCAAAAACTTATTTCTATACTTTTCAATTTTCTTCGTACAGATTTTACCTAATTTGCTTCACATTAAAAGTCACTTTGGTCCTCTCTTAATTTCGGTACAAGTTTCTATTTACATTACTCTAATTTTCCATTACTGTCAACTGGTTTACATTGAAGTTCATAAGATGACAAAAACAAATTATTATTGCTTTCATATTCTATATTTGCCTACTTTTGGACGGAATTGTACCGATGGATTTTGGGTGGTATTATGTCGAGACTTTATTTTGGTTCGAGGTTCCTCTACTTCTAGCGGTCTAATTCTGGCATGGAACAGCTGACGTAAATGTCAAGTAGGTAAACAGGTTGCCATGATTTTAACAGCGGTGTGCTATTTTTTTAGATTTTAGCGGACGGTAGAAAGTAAAGTTTATATTTTCTACGTGCTTATTGGTGTAATTTGCATACTTTCTAAAGCTTTATTTTATACACAAGTGTCCACCTTCCTCACCAACATATTCCCATGAAAAACAACAAGATAGAAGAAAAACCTCTTTAGATTCTGATGAATGTTTTGTAGCAAAAAATTCAAGTGGACCTATTTTTGGTATTGATGATAACTGGCCGGACGATCTAACTAAAACTAATTAATTAAAACATTCCAAAACGTAAGTAAGTAAAGTAGGATCAAGTACATCACCACTTTATACGACTATTAAGAAATCTTTAGGCGATAGGCAAAAATTTGTGCTCTGGAAAATCAATAGGATCGACGCCAATATTTTGCGACCTCAGAGTTAACTAATATGTCCTATATCCTCTGTGAAGAAAAGGTTTTTCAATTGATGACTCATATGATCGCAAAGGGTTTTTGAATATTCCAGTGATTTGGTTTTGCTGAAATGTGTACTGAAAATTAAACCACGTGAGGGGTTTTGTTACAATATGTTCGTCCCCCGAATCTCATGTTAACCGATTTACACTATACCTTACTCTAATTGCTATGCAAAAGTACACAAAACAAGTTAAATACCTAAACCAAGCAAAGTCATCTAATTGGGCTTAGCTTTCAGTAAACTTTCCTCATATTATAAGTTTTGTGATGTTAAAAAATTAGACAATTTCTTTTCATAACCCAACTGTAGTCATAAGATTGAGAAAAAAGAAAAAAAAGAAACACCCCCGCATAAACCATAACCCACTGATGCTATTATAACACCACTACTCAATGTCCTCGACGTTTTGTAAATTTAAGCGGCTGACATAGAGGTAAGTAGAAATAAAATGCTGCACCAAAGGTGCCATAGAAGCAATCTAAAACCAGTACAAAGTTAGTAAGCTAAAAGCACATTGCTCGTAAAACTTTAATCATGTATGTACATATGCCGTCAATTTAGAAGATAAAAATTTCGGTGAAACCGTCGGTCGTGAATAAATCATAAACGACAGTTTCCATAATGTATCCCACGAAATACATTTCATATGATGTGCACGGAATGTGGAATACGTGTAAGGACCTACTTAAAAATTTATACAAAGCTAACAGCAGTCAAAGGATATTTTCAGAAGTGCTTGGAAAATGGTTAAAATCAGGCAAAGCCTAAGCCATTTAGAATAACCGAAAACAAACAAACGAAAAAAAAAATATATTAAAAAATAAAAAAATAAAAAACTTAAAAGCTTCATTAAATGCAAGCTTGGTGCTCCGCAGGGCGTTTTAAAGGGATACCAAAACACACGTATGTATGTATGTATGGATGTAGGTATTAAGAAACACAAAGTTATGACAACATACAAAACTAGGCTAAAAGTATACCTACAAAGACGTGATATACCCCATACATCGAAATCTAGGACAGATTTTCTTAATTTTTTTTTTCGTTGCCCCTATTACGCAAACTGGGTTCCACACTATAAGCTATGTATGCATTTTTACGCGATTTAAATTCTCTGAAGTTACCTAAGTCTAGGTTTGCGAGAAAAGAGCTAACCAGCTTCAGGCCATTACAATCCTAGAAATGAGATTCTCCATCTCTACCATATCGTTTTATTTGCTTTCCATCAGATACTACATATGCATCCGAGGGCACTTGACATATAAATGCGGAAAAGGATTTGAAACGTTCCAAAGCGAACACACATTAGGAGTTCGTTTAACTGGGATAAGGAGCAAAGCTCCAGTCCCTAAGTGTTGTACGTGAAAGGATTTTCATATTATTATATAATATAAAATCGCTGTTTGTGGCTTAGAAATTTTGTGGATATTTCTGAAAATCTTCTAAATCGGTGTCATCTTGATGGCAAAAGTTTTCTTCTCTACTTAAAATCGATGAATTATTTAATCAGGGTAGTGACCAAAGATCTTTTCCCTTCCTCATACCCTTTTAAGATGATTAAGTGCCTCACTTAACCCTTATCAAAAACCTAAAAGCCTACAGGGCCTATGTAATTAAGATAGTTGTCGTGATAAATTTATGACTGTGAAACAAAAGGCGCTCTAGTTAATTACTGATAAGAGATACTCGGACAAATTCTTCTCGGGAGGAAGTACTTGTTTAGGTGTGAGGTGTTCATGCGATGAAGAAATAAATTTTCTGATATATCTAATACATTGAAGGAATCTTATAAGGGTTCTATATGTTTATATCTACCGCATTATGACGGTTATATTTATGTGTGTATTAGTAACTATGTTTGTTAGGACTTGAAATAGTTATGTATTTCTTAGTTGCTACTTGATCTTAAGAGCCTTAGTCAAATTTTTTAAGATTGTTAACATGCAAGAATGTTTCCATTTATCTGGGATCAAGGGACTTAATGGTTTGCCAGCAAGTAGGTATATTTGAAAATAGATTCTAGATACAAGTAATTTTTTTTTTTTTTTTTGTCTCGTTATGATTATACTGAGTAGGGTATATATGGTAACAAGGCAGTTTAAGACATAATGAATTTGTGGAGTCACTGAGCACTGTGAAGTAATATTGTGCAAATCAATCTCAACCTTAACTTATCTCAATTACTTTCATAGGGGAGGTAAAAGATAAAAATTGTTTGTATACATCAAAAATATTAGTTTTAGGATTTTTTTAATGCGAAAATTTCCGATTTTGAACTTACTTCTGCATTCCAATAAAATGTAGTAAAGTAAAGTAAGTTAAAGTAAAACAGAGAATAAAAGTAATTTGAATAATGGCAAGGATAATAATGAGGAAAATTTATCCAAAATTAATTCAAATTTTTATAATTTTTTTTATAATTTTTTTTATGGTAAAGAAACATTTCTAGGGTTGGAAATCCCGGGATCCTGCAGTTTTTAACAATTACAAAATTCTGGGGATTGTGCACTTAATCCCGGGTTTTGAATTTTTAAGCCTATAGATTCCTGAAAATTTCTTTGAAAAAATCATATTTGGTTGAACATTTTCAAATTAAAATTCTTGGAATATTTTTTTGCATTCACATTCTTAAAATTTATAAATTTGAAATTCTTGGAATTTGTTTCCCAATATTGCAATTACATTCTTGAAATTTGTTGGCGCTTAGTCGCATTTAATCTCGTTGCTTTTAATTTTTATCTCGAACAGTCGCTGTTAATTTTGTTATTTTTTTTTTGTTTTTGAAAAGTCTTTAATTCTAACAATTTTGATATGGAAGCTCTACAAAGAAGCTACCCGATTTCGTCTGTTTTCGAACCAACATCTATAGTTATTACAAAAACAAAATTTCAGCTCTCTATATCTGACATCTCTAAAGCAGTGTTCAAATGCATAGTGAGAAACGAAATTTTTTATGACAACCCTATGAAATACTGGTACGAGTTCGCCTATGTACGAGCTTGATCTTATTTTTTGCATACAATATCTATACAATTTTAGCTTACTAGGTCAACGCGCTCTAAAGTTATTGTGGTATATCATATAAGTTTTTATTTTATCAATAAAATTTCAAACAGAGGATTTATTTGAAAAAGCTCCAGCAAAGTTAATCCAATAAATTTAGTAGGACAATGAATAAATTAGTACGTTTACATGTCGTTTTGAAACTGAGGATCGACTTGCTTCTATTTTTAATTTCTAGTAAATTATTGTAGCTGACGCGCCAACCAGAACACCATACGTAGATTCTAGCGCTTTTTTTTTTTGCGACCATCTTTTCCTCCATTCATTCACCTCAGCCATCCACTCCATCCACACACTTCAGCCTATTAGTTATTCTAGTCATTCCTTTTATTCATTCATATAGCGAACCATCTGAACATCATATATAGGCCCATCTATCTACCCTCTATCCATTGTTTCTTCATAATTTTATCGATTCATCCGCATCCTTCTATTCTGTTTAATTCTTCCCATCCAACCCACCTAGCAATCTTAACTCTTCATTCATCCCAGATATCGATCCTACACAGGTTTCGCAGTTATCTCAACTATCCAACAATCTCACCCGTCTAGTCAGTATCAAACCATTAATTCATATAGCCGCTAGTCCTATAAGCCCAGTTGACACTTATTCTAAGCAACTAGCGCTAGAGGCATCAGCATGAAAAAAGTGTAATGTAAACACTAAGTTGATCAACCAAATGACAAGCACGTGCTGGTGGAAAAAGATGATGATTTCCAACTTTTTCGCTTGTAGATCATACTTGTGCGTATTTAAAAATATTTGCGCCTGGTAAGTGGAGGAGAAATAAAGAGACAAAATGACATAATTTACTAGCTCACTATCATAGAATGTAAACGAAATCACTATCCAGAATGTCAACTAAATCAGTGGTAATCGATATCCATAAGTGTCAACTGGCCTATATCAAAGAACATGGTAAATTAAAACCCTTACTTAAAATTGTATTTTTATTTTGCACTACAATGACCTCACCCCCCCCCCCCCCACCGAATTTTAATGCTAGATCCGTGCCTGTGTTAGGATATATACTAAGCTCATCTAAAACTATCCCCCACATAATGGTAAGCGGCGCTTCACTAGAAAAACCGATTCAGCTAAAGTGTGTTACCAAAATACAAAGAGTTGTTTGTTTGGCTATAACTTGAGTTTGGTTCAGGGCGCTATTCTCACCGCGAAAATGAAAGATATGGTCTCCTTCTTACCCTTGGACAATCATAGTAAATATACAACTGCAAAAAGTGCCCTAAACCTATAACAATCATGCTAGTAAAAGATAGGGGTCACAGCAGAATTTAGCTTGAAGACTCTGTACGTGAATCGTCAAATTACATTTTTCCAAAATTTTGAAAATACATTATGAAACAGTGAAATTAAAAATTCACTACTCTACAAGTATTCCGAAAGAAGAGTGGCGGGATATCAAATGCCCATTATACAGGGTATTCGGTAAATAAATACATAGGACGGTATATACCAATCAATTACTTGATGTGCCCTGGTAAATCCTGGTAAGCCCTGATCCCGTTCCCCTAACCCACAATGCGTTGTATGACAGGTTGAAAATTTAAAGTCTGTCCCTATACCTACTAAAAAATAAATTACATCGTGATAATTTTTAAACTTTTGAACGATTCATAATTTTTCTACTCCTCCACCACCAATTGCTTTTTTTTCGTTTAATTGAATTTAATTTTTTTTCTTTTCTTTTTTTCAAAATGTCCAACTAAAAAATGACTTACGCTCTTTGGAATCGGCAACCTCTTCTTAATATTGCCATACAAAACTATGGTTTTTCACTATATGTATATTTGGAAACTGCCTGAGAACGCATAGACGTGGAGAGTTCAAATTTTGTACACGACATTTCTAAAATAAAACTAAATCTAAGTTCAACAAGTAAAAAAGCTAGAATTGGCCTAAAACAAATTCTTATGATACCTTAGATGAATATTTGCATGTCAATTCTTGTGGTCACCCATTTTTCGCATATACATATTTCTATAACAGTTTGTCGGATAGAAAAAATGATTATAATCAATTTTATAAGATTTGATATTATGAAGAACATTTCGGTACATTAAAACCGTATAGGACTAATCGTTTTCACAGTATAGTTTAGTCCTTTTTTGAAATTTTATTTACTATTTTTATGAAAATACTATGTACAAAATTTCAGCTCTCTACGTTGATAAGTTCTCAGGTAGTGTCGAAATATGTAGTGAAAATCCAAATTTTTGTATGGCAACCCTACGAAAGAGTTACCCGATTTGTCCCATTTTCGAACTTAATTTTACTTTCATTTTAAAAGCTCATGTGCAAAATATGAGCTCTCTAAGTGCATGCGTTCTGGACTTATCCTGAAAATAGACGGATGGACAGACGGATCGACGACGGACGGATATGCAGCAATCAAAATAACTTATAATTTTATGCATGAGTGTCTAATCCCTTTGGCTCTACTATCATAATTTGTAGGTCTTATAAACGGAATGACCTTAGTATATCCTATAGATTACATCTAAGGTACAAAAATGGAACCAATCGGGCAACACCTTCGTGGGGTTGCAATATGTGTTTTTAATTTAGACACTTCCTAAAAACGCGTTGACGTAGAGATCTATAATTTGGTACTTGGTGTTCTCATAACAATGGTAAAAAAAATTCACAAATGGACTAAATCGGGCACCCCTTAGTGTTGCCATAAAAATTTTTGGTTTTTTCCTATACCAGACTTGGAAGCTGCCTGAGGAGACGTCGACGTGGACAGTTCATACTTTTTGCACACGACGTTTACATAAAAATTGCAAGTGTACAAGTTTAAAGTGGAACAAATCGGGCAACCCTTTCTTGTTTTAATAAAATTTTAAAATTTAAATTGTCTTTTTGTTTTCGAATGTATAAAAAATCGAGTAATTTTGTTTCATGTAAATCAATTTTGAAATAAAGCGAGAAAAAGTATTCGTCAGCCTTTACTTATGAGAAATTTCCAGTGTGTTGCTAACACAATACGGTATTACTATCAGTAATAGTCACAAAAGAAAGATTCTGGCAAAAATCAAAATACTTTTGATTTGCTTGTTAAAATTGGTATCGTCATTCATAAAAAAAAAATAAAGGAGCGTTTACAATGACAGAGTAGAGTGGTGTCACCAGATTGCATTTACTCTCCTTTTCTCAAGTTCGCACTTTTTTTTTCGCGCTTCTCACCAGAGTGGATTACACGGAGTAGCATCAGATTGGAACAATTCCTAATATCACGTTGGTGACCAGATGAGAGCAAATGCAATCTGGTGACTCCACTCTACTCTGCCATTGTAAACGCTCCATAATGATGAAAGTTAATGCCACGGTGAAAGCTTAGCATAACTAAAGAGAATATCCAAATATAAGAAAAGTCGGAATTTTCTATATTCGATTAGGCAGTGTTATTGTTTATATTACTATATTAGGCCATAGGCAGTTACAAGAAATTAAAAAAAAAAACAGAAAGACATGGGGTACAAATTACTTTCATCACTACCTTCACGATTAAAATTGTTAGTCCCTCGGACTTTGTTTTTATAGAGAAACCCTGTTTTAGTTTTAATTTTAAGGGTGCAAAAGGCCAACTGCTCTTATTTTAAGGGTTTGTGCTTTTGCACGTACATATATTTCCAACATAAATTTCCTACTTCCCCTGTTTTATTAAACATCTTGCAAATCCTAGAAAAATCATATTTTATCTGTTATTTATTATTACTGCTTCAGTGTTTAGCATGAATTGTGGCATTCTGTTTGAAATGTAGAATTATTCGTTTGCCATACGTGTTTGGCAAACAAAGTTAAAATTGTGTTTTGCTTAGTTCAGTTAGAAATGTTCGATTTTAGCCGTACAGATTTCTCTGTACCATGAACAATGTAAAGTATGAGGGGGCATTATCTATTTAAGAGATTTTAAATCATTGTTATAAGGTGTGTCAAATTATATACATATTAAAAAAATATCTAACACCTCCTACCTTCCAAAAGACAAATGTTATTGTGGAATGAAAGTGTTTTTAAACCCTGTATATTTGTAAAATATCTAAAATAATCGGGGACGACGAGATTCATAATAAAAAGTATGTCAGAAATTGACAGTGTAATTTGTAACTTTCCATTAATTTGGGTTGTAGAAAACTAAAATCTTTTGAATATAAACTTATTTGTTTTTCCCACGTACCATTGGATTTCAATTTAAAAATTACGAATCAGTTTATCTAAATGAAAAAAACAAACACTATTGTCGCAGATTTCATAACAGGAACTGCACTGAAATTTAGGTTGAATAATATCCCTGCATATCTTTGAACAATTCATTAATTTATAAAAATCTTTTCAAGCCTGAAATTCAAAACCACTTTAGTAGTTGTTAGTTTAGTCGATGGACATTCGTTTGCTTTCGCTTCCTGTTTTTACGATTGTTTTCACATCAGCATGCCTCTTAGTGTAATTTTTCAATCTTTAGTTATCTTTATTAATCATATGGCAAACAATTAATGGCCACGAGCTTTATACCCTAGACACACAGCACGACCTAATGAATCACTTGTAATAACTATTCATTAAAATGCCGTGTGTCACACAGTATACTACTTCATTATGGCTCGAAAATCAGATGATAATGAAGTACACTAATGAAGTGTTTTCTTCCTTCATTATAGCTATAAAGAGGAAAAATGTGCTAGATTTAGCATATAATTTAAATATGGAGCTCTGCTGTGGATCTGCTGATTTGAAAAATAAGAAGAAGATAATAAATAAAAATAAAAATTAATAAAAACAAAGTTTATCGCGTCGATTCCATCCATATCGCTTCTTTATTGTCATAAGTAATTCAAAATCAGTTTGGCAGTTCAATTTAATTAAAGAAATGGCTGTGTGTCTACAGTTTTACGTAAATAGACAAAATAAATGATCATTAATTTTATCCGTTTGTCGTTAGAATAACTTTATTCTAGGCTAGTTTTCATATTAAGAATTAGATCAGAAAAACAATCGACATACGACTAAAATTTAATTTCTTCGATAAATATGGTTAAAATTGCAATTATGCATTATGTTATTATTAAATAGTGTTACCGTTTTACCTCTAATAAAATCAAATATTTAATTTTTTCTTTTTTTTATCATTCTCCTCTAAACACATTATCCACAGAAAATTATATTTTATTTATTTATTTCATAATTAATAATGAGTATTAAAATTTAAGAAAGAAAAAAATAAATGTCATAATTATGTACTTACCTCCAGCAGGTGCGACACAATAAAATAGATGGGCTATCACAAGGGCCCGAAGTGGGGCAGTGATCCTCATGACTGCTAGCGCTTTCGAAGAAAGCTACGAAGACATAAATCGATATTATGCTTCGATGCCATCCAATACCGACCACCGCGTTTATATTAAAACGTTAATCATTATCGATTCGAACGTGTAGATGTACAACCCGGTTGCACTATAATTATTATTAATTTTTTTTTTTTTATTTAATTATATTTATAAAAATAAAACGAAAACTTTTTACGTATTTTTTCTTTTTTTTAGTATAACTTCTAAATAAATTTATGAAAAGAAATTAAATTAAATCGATTTTAATCCGTTTACCCGCGATAAAATTTTTTCACAAAAATTTCTATTGTCTCGTTGCACTCACTCTTCGTTCATTAATTATCATCTCATTGCGAATTACCTGAAATTATAAAGAAAGAAAAATATTAATTAAAATTTCTTTTTTCTTTTTTTTTTATGTAATTATTTTATTTATTGCTTTTTTTTATACAATTTTCACTGGATTACAGTTTTCAGCAAAACTGTTATACCAGGTATGACAAAAAAAATTCACAATTTGCAATATTCATTGATAAGATATTTGAGTTCCATGATTTCAAAACAATTACGCTTTTCATATTTGTTAGGAATAATAGTCTTTATAGTACAGGGGTTTTCTTTGGTTTCGTCATCGTCCAAGTTTTATTTCTGCAATAGCTTTTTATTGATGCGATAATATAAGCAAAACGCTTTTTGGTAAATTTTTGGGGTTATGAATAATGTATGCAATTTCTTACGAAAATATTGGATTGAAAAATAATAACTACAATTGATAAAGTGCGGTGAAAACTGTCATTAGAAACGTCATATGTCATATTGGTGGTTGAAAATTACTTTGAGAATAAAGACCCCCACCCAAAAATGTATTTATTTTTTTATATGATCGTAGTGAATCCAAATCCTACATTAGCTTTATATTCGACTTCTTCTCACTCTGCAGGAGGTGTTCAAAAGTAGTTACTTCCTGTTGGGCCATAATACAAACACACCCACTTGCCAATTACAGCGACGAAGGTTTTTATGAATTCATCATGATATAGTTTATTTAGTTTTTTTTTTCGATAATTTCGATGCCAGGCTTCGTAATGTAAAAAACATCAAGGTTTGATATATAAATGTAACGATCTTTCCAATTGATACACTAAGCTTCATCAAAATCAGCAATAACCAATCGATTGTTGTCCAAAAGTTACCTTTTATCGTAAACAGTGTGCCTCTCTAAAAATCCAGATTTTAGTTCCCCACCTATTTCCATAAAAACTGTTTCTATTTTTAAAAATATATTCGACATGACCTAATCGGATTACAACTGTCTAAGCATATCGAAAATAAAGAAAATAATATTGAAAACACTATTTATATGTGATACCCCACTAATCTTTCATAACAAATAACAGGTCAATAGCCACAAAATGAAAAAGCTATTTCTAACCCCCCCCCCCACTTTTCGAGAATATTATTTAAAAATATAATATATATACATTTCCTGATGAACGACGCTATAAGGTTGACAATCTTTTACAATAGCAAAATAGCCGGCCAAAACAAAATCAAAGACTAATATCAAAATAAAAGCCAAAATAAAAATAATAAAAAATTAAAATCAAAAACAAAATCAAAATTAAATTAAAATTAGGATCAAAACTAATGATAAAATTAAAAACTAAATAAAAAAAACAATAAGACGGACATTTGGAATCTAGGTATTAAAAACTTACATCTACGGATCAAGTTAAATGGACCTACAGGTTTGGCTGCAGTAACAACATAAAAAAATAAAACTCTCCGCTTCAGTTAGACTTCCAGCAGGCATCCAAGTAACGAAAACCGCAACTATACAGAAAGTTTTGAAGAACTAAATTCTTTATTAAATGGCAATGGAATTGGGGCAACAGAAAATTTCCTAATAGCCATAAATCACGAATAATTGCGTGCGGCGACTGATCTTTGCTGGTGTCGCACATTTTCGAAGGCTTAACTAACTACTTTAAAATCTATCCATAAATTAATTCCAAAATTTTGCGGCCAGAAAACTATGTCAAACCCTAAAAGTTTCAGCTAGGTACGCTCTTGCTGTAATTTGTTTAAAAATTGTTTTTTTTTTTTTTTTTTATTATTGTAATATTAGTCAAACCACAAGGAGCCACTTTAAAAAAAAAAATTAAAAAAATTAGATACAATTAATAAAGTATCAGCGCAAAAGGCTTACATCAAATCGACTAAGATTATTTTTTTTTACTCCATAAATAACCTATGGACCAATGTTACATAGAACAAATTCTAGATGCGCCAATTGGTAGTCCTACCGTTGTCAAGAGGTTGGAACAACAAGACGAACGTAGCAACCCAGTGTCCGCACGCAGTTACTAGTCCAGGCCGACGCCAGTAGAGACAATCAGACTGAAGTACAAGTCACTAACAGAAGGCAACCTACTCCTCCGTCGTCCGACCGGCTCCATCGTCTTCTACAAATAGCCTAAGGACAACTAGGACTACTTGTTTCAAGCTTTTAAAATTTGAATACGACACTATCGCCGTTGAACGTTGATTTTCTCGTTAGTTTTCAGACAGATTATCATAGGGACAGTCCCAACTTCTCATAAACGGATTCATCGATGCATAAGGTAATACCATCTATTGCTAGAGCCTAGTTGATTTTATGCTGATTGACCAGCGCTGATGCAAAACTTTCACTCCTTTGACTGAAGTGCTGACACTATCAGCATTGGTGCTAACACTGTGCTAATTGCATGCTGATTTTAGCTGGTGATGTATCAGCGCTGGTCAATCAGCATAATGTCAACTAGGTTAAACAAGGGCAGCACATACAGACGTAAATTTAAAGTATAATCACCATCGTTCAAGATACTGTCGGCTTTTACTCTGTTCCTGCACGCTGATTATCACCCTCGGATACTTAATCGCACAGTCAAATTGCCATTGGAGCAATCTAAAGCTGTTTCTCTGCATCCAGATCCAGGGCGTTACAGTATTATGTTCGTCTTAGTCTCACGTCGAAGATTGGCACAATCGATAACCTACAGAGCAGGTGCAGAAGTCCTGGAATTACACTTTCCCGCCATTCTTCAACATACAATATTTCTTTTTGCCCTATAAGGGATTAAGAAGAAACAATCCTCCGGTACGTCGGTAGGTCGGTAGGTCAAGTCAACATTGGTACATATCACCCAAATTGACCGCATATTAAGAACAACGAATACATTGACACATCAAGTATTCACTTCAAGTCAACATTGGTGTATTTCACTAAGTGGAAAGGCAGACAAGAATATTACAGACATTTTTCCCGTAGGCAATTACAATACCATCCACAGTGACAGCTGGTAATTCGGAAGATTTATTTCAAGATTGTGTGCAAATGCCCACTTACTAATTTCGAGTAAATCGCTATTGATCCTATCCACACAGTCTGCCAGCAAACCTATGGGGCGACTAAGATAAAGTTGAACGTCATTGGCATAAATATGAATATAACGTCGCGAGTTACAAACGGCAAGTCGTTAATATATAGCATAAAGGTCAGAGGCTCAAGAATGGATCCCTGTGGAACTCCACTGGTTATGGGAAGAAAATGCAAAAAAAATATTTTCCTCACCCAGGCACACACGCTATAATCTATCGGACAGAAAGTTATTAATTAAAAGAGTCGTGAAATTTGCTCCGTAATTTCGTCTTATATGAAACACAATCAAATGCTATCGAAAAATTAAGGAGAGTCAAAATGGTGATTTGTTTGTCATCGAGCGATGATCAAATGGGACTTTCACAACTAAGCCCAGGACGAAAACTCGATTGCCAATCACTTATCAGCTTAATCTTAAATTTGCCAATACAGAAATTTTCCAAAACTTTTGAAAGGAAACAAAGCAGACTGATAGGCCTGTATTCCTCAGGATGGGGATATATATATTTTTTTTTATGAGAACTACATACATTAAAAGTCTTCCACGATATTGGAAAGATTGACTTAGAGATACAGGTATTAAATAAATAAAGCAGTGGACCAATAACAGTTGGAGGAATAGCCTTCAAAAATTTGGGAGATATACCAACAGGACCGATAGTATTTTATTTGATCACGAAAATAGCAATAAGTATAGCTTAGTCCTATCCACACCATGAAAACTGAAATCTGTCGAGTTATCAACAGATATATTCAATACTGGCGTATATTGATTGAAATCAGCCAATATTGTCCATTTCCAACAAACCACCTATTCTACTCGTTGGGACAGAGAGTGGATTTTATAATTTCTTGTAAATACTTGCATTTTATATTAAATGGAATAGAAATATATATACAGGGTGGTCAATAGAGCAGGAGGTGATAGTACTGACATTATAGTGGGAAGAGCCGTCTAGGGTTTGCCTTCCGAACTATTTACTGAAAAATTCCCCTTTTTTTTTATTTATCAATTATCAACTAGAGAAATGAAAAAAATTGAGCTTAACTTTATCTTTTTTGCACATCTGTATTTTTAAATGAGCAACCTATCGCTTCCCAGCAAACATTTCCTCGGGTTTTCGCATTTTCGAAAAATTCTCGAAGAGCAACAGTTCGATAATTTTTCAGTTTTACGAATTTTTCTCGACATATGGCATTCAGGTTCAGAGAAATAGCAGTATAATCCGAGGATTGTTCGTTCGTCTTTCAAAAGAATTATCAGTACATGGTTTTTCAGATTCTGCATGATAATGCAAGCGTGCCAACAACATTCTTTTCAAGTATTCGACTGAAAAAAAGTGAAGTGCGTGCTGAGAAATTAAAACTTGCATTTGGTTAATGTTTCTCATGGTTTGGTTTTTTATTTTCAATTTGATATCGAGTAGTTTTCACAAAGCATTTCGAGATCGAATAATTTTTACAAAGAAATCTCAAATACATAGGACCTTTATATATAGCACCAATACACGAGAAATCTTCGAAATAGTTTCGAAAAGACGAATCGATATCGAGTCGTTATTTCAATTCGAATTAGCGTTCCTTTTCCTTCATTTTCGGCTCGAGATCGATTCAAGAACGACTTGGATATCGAAGTTAAACTTCGATTGAGCGTGTCGATTCAGATTCGATTTCCAATCGTAATGTTTGCTGGGTTACAATAATTAAAACCTACGGCCGACCTGCTTCCATATACATATATGTAGCTAATCTATGATTTGAGGTTAGTATTTGTTGAAGATTTGTTAATTAATTATTTATGGGTTAGTTATTTATTTATCTATTTATTTATTAAGTTATAAGGAAATTAATTTTTTAGATTACTTGACTTTGCAGTAATGTTTTGCGATTTATTCCTTAGGATGGATGTGGCTGCTTTCAGTATTTTCCACACACGGGATCTGGAGGCAGGTTATCTCTACTTGCTGATAGAACCAAATCTTGAGGTTTTTTCCCACGGCGATAAGCATTACCACAGCTGTTAATACGTTTCCTTTTCCCCTTATACTTTTGATGAGTTATCGTTATTTTTTTAAATTTATTCCAGCTTAGTTTTTGTTAGAAAATCTTCCGCGCACCTTATTCGGGCAAAATCGACCTGTCACCCTCTTCGTATCTCCTTTATTTTTTTTTCCCCTGAAGTTGGTCGAGCTTAATTCAGGGAGTGTATTATTCAAATGTTCCGCATTAACATTTGTACGGTTTTCGGGTAGTTTATGTATTTGTTTATTTTGATTTGTTTTATTTAAATCCAAGTAGTTCTTTTATATTATTTATTTATAATTTATTTTGTTTATTTTATATGAAAATTTCTATGTGTTTATTTTATGACTTAAGCTAAATTTCCTTAAGTGTAAGTTGCTCACGATTCGTTCTATGCTATGTTCCACCAACAGACACCTTACAACATAGGCAAACAGAAAATTGTATGGCACGAAACGGTTGATATGGCTGCGCTTAGTAACCGTTTCAGAGTTACAGGGGGATTTAGAAAATATCAACTTTTTCTTAAAATATCCTCTATCTTAAAAAGTGCAGGGTATATGGTCGCCATCTAAAGCTCATTCTATGCAGTATTATTTGGCCTTTCCAACCAGTCCCGTACTTCTTTTGTTATTGTGTGTTATTGTGATTTAAACTAAAAATTTCGAGTTTTTGAATCTTTTTTTGTTTTGTTTGACCTTACAAAAAGGTAGTTAACATAACTTTTTTTATGAAAACTGTAAACTGTCGACTCTGCAATGTGCTATCAGTAGCCGTTAAAGGGCTATTAGCTCTTAACCTATTCTCAAATCTATTTTCAAATGTATTTTCAAAGATAAGTTGTTCGCTTAGTGACATAAATATGAAAAAAAATTGTTGGCTAATTTCGGTATGATTTGCATAGGTTGTGAGCTTATAACTCCTTATCACATAGCACATAGCGTAAAATACGTCAAACTAAAAAGGAGAGTCTGCAGTTTCCAGTTTTTATGAAAAAACGAAAAGTTATGTTAACGACCTTTTTGCAAAACTAATACAAATCAAATTTAAAAAAACAAAAGTAAGAAAATCCAACGTTTTTAGTTTAGACCTCAATAAATCCTAAGAGAAGAAGAGTACCGGTCTGATTGTTCTGTCGTTGGAGAGGTCATGAAGTTTTGCATACAATGAGCTCTTAACTGTGACCGTACAGCCTATATTTTTTCAAAAACTACAAAACTAGATTTTTTTTCTTAATCACCCTGTAACTCCGAAACGGTTGATATGCACACCTCTCACCCTTCCTTACAATTGTTTGTTTATCTAGGTGAGTACTATTACATCGTGCTCTATTAACCAACATGCAGGAAACATCCTGTATATAAAAAAAAGGTGATGAACAATTCAGCACCCAAAATTTCAAAGTTTCGAATTTCGAACATTTTTAAAAGCTAGGTAAACAAATGGATTCGAAACTATAAATATCTCATTAATCCATCCAATTTCACTCTCACTCGTATCTTTTGGATTTAATGAAATGAAAATGTACAAATTCGTACTTAGCCAACAAATTAAAATTTCATAAAAAATAAAGGAAGAAGTTGAAAACTATAACAATTCGAGTAACGCATATTTTAAACAAAATTTCGACTTCGAATTTCGAACTAAGCTATATTTTCGAAATTAAAAAATAACCTCGCCTATAATATATCTACAGTATTGTTTTCCGCACATATCCGTGCCGGTAATCACATTCACTACTATGGAAATAACTAATACATTATGTAGATATACAGGGTGTTTTGGATCAAGGTGTCTTCCAGCATGCTATGTAATGTTTTGATTTGAGCTGATCAATAAGTTGTTCTACATACTTTCACCTTTTTCAAGAGAGTTAGTTCACTTTTGGGAGCTATATTCATTTTAAAATTTCGTTAATATCAGAAGACCTTAATTGGGTAATGAAAGGTAACGAAAATTTAATTTATTTATGCCTCTCTAAGTTATGCTTGAATATTTCTAAGCTTCTAAACCAAATACGAATATCTGCAATAGTCTCCCCTTTCTTGCTATAATTTACAAAGTTACAAATATGGAAGTTGGAAAAAAGAATTAGCCAATCGCTACTATATGACACGAGAATAATGTTATTGAAAAGCTCAAACACTTACGGAATATCCCAAAAAACTTGTCATACAAGAATTTCTACAACTATTTTGAAAGTGAGATCATCAATTAGGTGGCCATTTTCTGAACTAAAAGCTGTCACTTGAATGATGTTGAAAATAACTATAAAATTTGACTTCTAACTCTGAATGCCTTAATACAACTTATATTGATTGTAAAATTTCAATATTCATTTTCCATAAAAAATGCCATTGTTATGTAGTTTTTGGAATATCTACACGTTTGAACAAAATTACATATTCTCTGCGACAAGAGCCTTCAATTTGTTCTCCTTGCCGTGAAGCAAAGGAATCAATTTTTCTGGAATTCCCATATTAAAAAAAAAAAAACAAAAAATTCTATTTTTCCTAGTTCCCAAGATACACACACTTGCCTACTACAAACTTACCTTTTTTTTCTGTAAGTGGGAACGTGGGATTTTCGTAATAAACATTTTATATGTATTGTAGTACCTACTCGTGCACGTTTCTGGAGTGCTTATGAATTTGAAAAAAGAAAAATATTTGCATACGGAATCAAATATGCATGGTTTCTTTTCCTCTTGAATATTTTTGCTAATGATGATAAGCTGCTTTAGTTAAAACCTTGAATCGTTTCTTCTATTCAGGATATATAAAAATTTTCAACAACGTAAAGAATAAAATAAAATGCGAAATAGTATTGAGTTGCCTGCCATGAATTGTCTACATTAAATATGTTTAACAGAAAAATATAATACGCCAAGAGTATTTAAGATAAATATAATTTGTTTCCCCTCTCTGAGTAGGATACGTACTTTATTTTGCATAAGGATGTTGTTTATACTTTTTTTTCTCTATGGCTAAGATTTATCCTTAAGAGGATGAAAATTTACAACGATTCAAGCTTATTTGCATTTTGAAAAGTGACTTTTATTCTCTATTATCGGCGGAAATTTTTTCCAAGTTCTGCTAAATTTGTAGGGATAAACTGGAATTGATATTTTTTGTTTAGGGCTTTAGAAAATTTTTGTTTCTTATACCAAAATAAAAGTAAATAACTTTAACTCGTATATCAATTTTTTTTTCTTATTTTAAAAGTAGGGGCGCAGGAGACCCTAATCCAAGCACGGAGGCCATTGTTGCCCATTGTGCTGTCCTGTTAGAAGCCCATTCACCAAAACCGTCCTGTCCTCTTAATGAAGCGCATCAGGTCATGGTGAGGCAGTTTTTTCACCTCATCCACAGACAGAAGAGCAGACCCTAGCTAGAGTATCCAGCCTGCACCGGGCGAACGCCGGACGCGCACACAAAAAGTGTTCGGTGGTCTCGGTCTCTCGCTCCAGGCAGGACAGACACTCAGGGATGTCAATAACTCCCATCCTTGTTAGATGAGCGTGAAGTGAGCTACGCCAAGTGATGATGCCAACCACAGTTCTACATTGTTTCCTTCCTATACCCATGACAAAATCAGAGATATTCCCATTGGTTCCATCAAGAAACAGTTTTGTACACCTGCAAGAACTCAGGTTCGCTCATCTCTGCTGATGCTTTTTATGAACATTCGCTTTGATGAGTGACCCGATACTCGAGGTGGCAACGCCTACGGTGGGTTCCGGTCCGAGCTAGCCTTAGCTAAAAGCTCAGCCCTTTCATTCTCCATGATCGCCATGTTATCAGAAACCCACAGAAGGGTCACCTTGTTGTGGATATACAACTTATCCACAGACGACCTGCAATCCAGCAGTAACTTAGGTGTTATCCTAGGGCCACACAGAGCCATTAAGCCTGCCTGACTATCTGAAAGGATAGCAATGTCCTTTTCCTTGATTTGCATATCAAGGGCTAATTTCAATACCATCGATATAGCGAAGACTTCCGCCTGGAATACAGTGGTATGTCTTCCAAGTGAGTACTCCATCCCAATATCAGGCTCAGGAAAGTAGACACCCGCCCAGCTCCCTCATTAGTGAGAGAGCCGTCGGTGAAGATTTTTAAATCGGAACGGGGAAGGCTCGATAAGGCACTTCCCTTAGAGTGCGCGATTCGCATCCAGGAAAGATCACAGAGAAGCGACGCCCAAACCGAAGCTCAGGTTCCATTGCATCACGTGGTATACTGAAATGTGGATTTATAACAATATTTTACAACTACGTAAAAACCAAAATATTTTTTGTATGCACAGGTTGTAAATTTTTTTTTTTCAGAAAAATCTAAAAAGCTGAAACATTTAGAAAGAAATAAAACTCAAGGAATATTTTTTTCTATTTAAGATATAGTAAATTGAAACTCTTAAAAATATGAACAATATACCGTTTAGGGTTATCAACCTTTTATATAAAATATTTTGTATTTATAAGATTTCATTCTGAACATTTTTCTCAATTTTGAGGTTATAGTGCATTACAACTCTAAAAATATTTTTTTTTTTTTTTTTTTTTTTTTATATTATTAAGCCAAGCTCAGGGGATACCCTATGATGCAAAGCACAGCGTGGCAGGAAGGAGATAGGGAAAGGATTAAGGGATATGAGGAGAGTGGCGGAGGTGCCGATGTATGTCGCCCTTAAACTTTTGCAGGTTGTATGCCGGAGGAAAGACAGAAGATGGTAGACTGTTCCACATTCGCACAGTTCGGGATAAGAAAGCATCACGGAATTTAAGTGTACGGCCGCGGTTTCCAACCTCTGCATATACTTACATATTTTTTTTTTTCACCAATACTTATTTATTATATATTTAGAGATAAGAATACAAATAAAATATTAGTATAAAAGGAATTATGTACAACAAAAAAAAAAAAAAAAACACCCAAAATGGGCTGGACCACGGCTGGACTTACATGTACGGGAGATACTCAATCTGGATCACAAGAGGCTGGCCGTACATGTACGACGATACCACTGAAATGGTTACGGTCGTTTTCTACTTGAATACCATTGCTTTTGAGCATTTGTAATTCATACACTAACTCCTTCAAGTATTCATTTGCTCTATCTGGTTTTTTGCTATACGAACTGTAACTTGTGAAAAATCAGGTTTTCCGAATCTGCCCACAGCTAAGCAAATATTGCAAGAATTTGTTAACCTTTTTCATACACTTTATGGAGAAAAAACTGAAAGCTACAATGTACATTGCCTTTTACATATATGTATGTGATTCAGTCCAGCAATTTGGGGGAATTAGATAGATTTTCAGCATATGAATTTGGAATTTATATGCAATACTTGAAACGATTGGTAAGGTCCCCAAAACAAACCGCTACAGCAGTTACAAAGAAGATTAGGAGAGAGATTATATAATGAGAATCCGAATAACTTCAATATTAGATGCAAAGGTTAAAGTGATAGTTATTGCCTATTTAAGCCAAATACACCGTTCAGAGTTTGTACAGGGGATCTTCAAAAGCACTTGGTATATTACAATGCTCCGGACAAAAATTAGAAATAAAATCTTTAAAAAAAAACGAAATTGAATATAAGTTTTTTCCAATAAAATTAAGCGACGAAATAATACTGACTCCTTTGTTGCATCATTGTTTTACACGTTTCCAGCAATAAAACTAAATAATAAGATATGGACGGAAGAGTGAATAAACCTATAGAACCATTGTCACCAATCATCGACAGATACATAAATCCACTCAATAGTGAAAATATAGGTGGCTTCGCAACGTCAACGCAGAAATGCTGTAAGAATCCTACAGTACTTTCTAGGGCTACATACAATATAAAACATTGTAAAAGTCATGGTAATATATATATTTTTTTTGTAAAATATAAAAGGTTGTACTTATTACTAAATTTTAAAAAAATTTAGTATCATTATATGAGGACTCTCGCGAAAACCATGATCCTTCTGATTCACTAGATGTAGGGTTTGATTAAAAATATAGTAAAAATAAGAAAATACATGGAATTTAAAACTTTCACTTCTTCGAATATTATCAAACCGCAAGATACGGAGATTGACTTGAAACCGGAGTTGGAGTAAAATCAGTAGTAAACTGATTTTGATTCTCTTTTACTAACTCATCATAACACTCGTTTATATACTCATTAATAAACTTATCGTGATCCTCATTGATATGCTCATTAATAAGCTCATCATGACACTCATCGATATGCTCAATATTAAGCTCATCATGACCCTCATCGATATGCTCATTAATAAGCTCATCATGACACTCATTGACATGCTTATTAATAAGCTCATCGTAACACTCCATATATACTCATCGGAGTGCTCATCTATAATTGTAAAATGCACAACAGAGAAGCAAAGTATGCATTGATAAATAAGTGAAAGAGATATTGCATCTCATACAAAACATCTATGAATAAGTAAATAAATTATTTTTTTCCCAGTTTTAATTCAAACGCGTATAAATTTCATCAGGACGTTCATCTGATTGCTCACGAGGAGCTGATTGATTAGCTCATCATGATATGTCTACCAGGAAGATGCATGTCACATATACATTAACAAAAACAAAGTTATAAACTTACCCAAGTAAAAATTACTCACTGTTTTACCTTGTCTCTTACCCCGCCGGGGCAGTTATTATATAAACCAATAGTAATTTGACTGAAAAGCATCAATATGTTTGCAATTCATGAAGAAATTTATAGAAAATTAAGTTCCGATGAGCCTTCTGATGAGTATTCATTAAATCTCATCGAAGAACTCATTGGATATTATGAAACTACTCTCTATATACTAAACCCGGAATAAATAAATATTTGTTCTTGTCATCACCGTGTCAGATGACATTTCTACTAGGAAAATTTAAATTTATTTTTGTGATTTATTTATTTTAAATTAATTTTTTGATTTGTTTTTCCAGGAAAAGACTGTCGCATATATGTTGAATAAGACATTTTTTCCATATCCTTACGCCTCAGCGTCATATTCGGAAAGTATATGAAATCAATCGTAAAATCAGATTCCCATTTATCCCACTCATCATGACACTCATTGATATGCTCATTAATAACGTCATCATGACACTCATTGATATTGTCATTAATAAGCTTATCGTGACACTCTTTATATACTCATCAAAGTGCTCATATAATATTGTAAAATACACAAAAGAAAAGCGAAGTATGCATTTCTAAATAAGTGAAAGAGATGGAATATCTCATGCAAACTATCTGTGAATAAGTTTTTGATTCAAACACGATTAAATTTCATCAGTACGATCATTTGATTACTCATGAGGAACTCATTGATGAGGTCGTCATGATTTGTCTCCCAGGGTTCTGTGTCCTGTAGAACTAGAAAATAACGATTACAAATACATACTGAACAATTTAAAACCATAGTATTAGCCATATTAGTCATATTATGCAAAACTTTCTAGTCAATAACCGCTCAGTAACATAATGTCTTCGTAGCTAGTTAGTTCGTTCAAAGTCTTTCTATTAATATCTTTAAATGATAAACATCTATACGACAAACAAAAAAGAGTATTTGAAATATTTGTAGTATTTTGAATTCTTAAAAAACTTTAACTCATATGTAAAATTATTATTTGTATAGAGCTCCTGAAGAAGGGATGCACTTGGACCTGAAACGTCGAGCAATGAAAGAAAAAAAATATTTTTAAAAAAAGCGATAGGTGTATAATTTTCGAAAAAAAAAATCCCTACTTGTTTCAATTTACATTTTAAAAAATATGTTAATATCCAGTTCTTTAATACTTAATTATACTGTAAAAATATTAGGACTATTCCCTAAATTTAAGACACGTTTTTTCCTAAAATTAAATGTAATACAGGGTCCGCCATCTAACGTTTTTTTTTTTCAACTAGTGCTTATTTCGTGAATGGTAACACTTAGCTCATGTCTGATTTGACAGATAATTAGTTTTATTCTTCCGCTGAACGAATATGGTTGTGTATACGCTTGAACAACGCTGGGAAATATTGCGACATTACTTTGAAAATCATGGTAATGTTGCAGAATGTGTGCGAAAATTGCGTACGGATTTTGGAAGAAGAGAAGCACCGTCAGCTCCGTATGTTCGTTATCTTGTGAAAAAAGTGAAAGAAACTGGCATCCTCATAGATAAACCAAAGCGTGAAAAGCCAAAAACAGTGCGTACACCCGAGAATATTGATTGTGTGGCAGAAAGTGTGCGTGAAGCGCCATCAACATCAATTCACCGTCGTTCTCAACAATTGAACATTTCGGAGACATCATTGAGACGAATTTTTGCATAAAGATCTTGGTATGACGCCATACAAAGTCCAATTGGTTCAGGAGTTGAAGAAAACTGACCATCCAATGCGTTTTCGCTTCGCTGAGTGGGCCTGCGATCGACTTACAGAAGATGCCGATTTTGCCAAAAAAATCATCTTTTCGGACGAAGCTCATTTTGATCTTGGCGGGTATGTAAACAAGCAAAATTGTCGCATTTGGGGCACAGAAAACCTGCACGCATACATTGAAAAGCCGATACACCCAAAACGAGTCACTGTTTGGTGCGGATTTTGGTCCAGAGGCATAATTGGACCATTTTTCTTCGAAAATGAACAAGGAGTGGCCGTTACAGTCAATGGCAATCGTTATCGGGCCATGTTGAACGAATTGTTGTTCAGGAAAATTGAAGAGGAGGATATTGGCAATATTTGGTTTCAACAGGACGGCGCTACGTGCTACACAGCCGGAGCTACACTCGATGTTTTGCGCCCTGTTAAAAAAAAAAAAAAAAAGTTATTTGGCGGACCCTATATAAAGGGAAAATCAACTTAATTTCCGCAAATCAATGAATTTAGGTATCTGGCGTCAGGAACCCTCTAAAGTACGTAAAATTCCCGAAATGTTAAGCTCTCTTGGAAATAAGGAACGAATTAGGTATTGTGCTACATTTTTTATAGAAATATATTTTCGTTTATATAATTCACACATTGTTCTTGAAAACAAGTCATATATTGTTTTTCAATACTTTATTTAAGCGTGCCCAGTGCACCAATATAACTTCCATACTACTTAGTACTATGAAAGTACTATGAAAGACCATAAGAAATGAGCTATTCAGCTCATTCTTATGTTTTTTTAAAAGCGGTGGTCTTCTATCACCTTCAACAAATGGTGAAGAGTGATGCGGTGCTATCTCCTATTCCCTAAATTTCAGGAAGTTGTCCCTACATTTTAGGAAAAAAGAACAATAACTTAAAATTCCCTATATTTTAGGGAATGTTCCCTACATTTTAGGGAATATTCCCGAAAATGTGAAAATTCCCTACATTTTAGGGAATATTTCCTAACTTTAAGGGGGGAAAACCAAAATTCCCTACATTTGAGGGAGAAAAACCTAATCTTAGTTTTCCAAGGTGGAACTTTCCCTAATTTTATCGACAAATCCCTAACCTGTGTGGCACAAATTGTTGCCACTCACTTTTGGGGAATTATTTTTTACTTTATATGTATTAGTTTAATTTAAGTTAGTTTACTTAATTGTCTTGCCAGCGATCTGGAAGCTTGCATAAAGATTGTAAATCTTGATATTCCGAGAAAATAAGTGAATTGAATTAAATAATACAAAATAACACTCTAAATATATGTAGGTATCCAAATATAGCATCACTTTACTATTTGTCAAAACCAATCCAATTATTATGAATATAATTCATACCTAAACACAAAATTTAAATATAAATCAATATTAAATGATGAAATGTCTCTCTCCCTCTCTTAGAGATTGACAAATTTGCTAACTTGAAAAATTATCCTGTAGGGACAGGCAGGCAGGCAGATTGATTCGATTGACATAAATATATAAATCACCAAGAATAAGAAGCTTGAGGCCAGAGTAATAATGGTTGAATGTTGCGGACAAAATTCACAACGCCGCCATCATAAACCACAGCAAACATTTCTGACTATGTTTAACACGTTTCGATGTTACGATAAGACACGATATCATAGCCGCAGCAATCCACTGTCATGACCAACTAAGATAGAACAGCGTTGGCTGCCAAAGAATGTTAAGCAATAATCAATTATGTTAATTAAAGGAAGCATTCAGGGGCAAATGAGAACATAACAAAATCTTGTGGGGTTTAATGATGATGATTTTCATGAAGAGGGCTGGGATCTTCTATATCTAGTCTAGCACAAATTTCAGATAGTCATTTTCTAGAGTACACATCATCTATGAATGCCCTCCCGGACTTGAATCTCTTTTTGTATACCATCTCCATATATATTTTTGTATGTAGTATGTAGCAGCATCAGCAGCAGCTTTAGTAGTAGCAGAATCATCCGAAAAGGGTGCACTTCACTAATTAAATCACAAACGCAATTTACTTAGTTCCCTGTGCAAATAGAGTGATAGTAAAGAATAGAGAAAAATAGCTCCACACACTTTCAAAAAGGGGAGAATGAGACGGCCCGGATATTTTGTAAATTAAGTTACTGCGAATGATGCAAAAAACAAAAAAACAAAAAAAAAGGCCGTTGGTCAATAGAATGAGAGCCTTCATCATTTGGAATGCTAAGGCCAGCCAGCATATAGTCGACGACCTTTTTTTTTTTTTTTCACAAATATTTTCCCTTGAAGAAATAGACGGGAAAATTAAAAATATCTGCCTCAGGCAGTGATATGCCTGACAGATTTCATGAGTTCGTATAAGAGATAGGCTGCCGAAGCAATCTGCAAGATAATCTGAAATAGATATCAATTTTAGATTGAAACATGAAATATTTTTGTTCATTTTCGACAGTGATAGGGAAGTAATTCGTTGTTTGGGGGGGTCCTGTTGAAGAGGAAATGGGCAAGCTGTGTAGAGATATGGGTATTGTTGTTGGTATTTTAGATTTTTCCTCCTTTTGCTATAGACCTATACTGGACTTAGGGCATATATGTAGAAGCTCAACATACGAGATCCAACGAACCAACTCTGACATAGCATTCTACGTCACTGAAACAGTTCACCACCATCATTGTATTTAGTCGAATTCTATATATGACTGCTTTTTGGTTGAACTTTGGAAATGTATATCATCAGGGAGGAATATAGGGGATTGTATAAGAAGACAACTAACGATAGCTATACATATACATTAACATATATGGACAGCAGATGTCGAATGTGAATGAATGATAAATTTTCTCTCTTCATTTTGTACGTCAGTCAGTCAGTTCTTTTTGCGAATTATTTTGCAGACAGATATGTTTCAGCCTATTATGCAGAGCTTGTCAGCTAGCATGAAATTGTCAGATACAAGAATTTTATATGGAACTGTATTTGATAGATATCTGTTCAAGCGTTTTGTGAATTCAATGAATAAATAAAACGATAGTCAAATTATGATTTGTATGCTGTATGACAGAGAGATGTTTGTTTGAGCGCGCGAGTAGTGAGTAACTAATTAGAATTATACTTAATTTCTTTCATACTCATTCATATAAAGTAGATTCAATTACTGGTATTGAATGAGCATGGATAAATTTGTACACCCAATTGAAGCTAACGTTCCCAAGTGTGAACAATCAGATTTTCATTATTTTATTTATGTACGTTTGAGGATTATAAAAATTACAAAGTCGGCTTAGTGTTATCATAGAGAGCACACAAGAATTAGATGTTGCATGGTATACCAGAGCAGAGTATACCAGATTGTGAAATGGACAGTGCATTCTGGAAGGACCATAACTTGTTTTAGAGCGTGCCGAAAGCAAATGGTTTTATAATATCAGTTCTGTATACATTTGATTGACTTCATCAATACCTTAGATACGGAATAGTATGAATTACTCGACGTATACATCATTTCAAATGTCGTGGTCCATTCCGGAATGGACCAAGCAGCCAACATCTAGTTCTTGTTCCATTTATGGTGCTATGCATCAGTGACTTTGTTACATGTATTTGACACATAAAGTGTTGCTCTATGTAATAAAAACTGTTTTTTACTAAAATCTGTGTAATATTAAATTAGTGTATTTTTATAATTACTTCTGGATGTATGCAAATGATTATTTTACAATACTTTTATATTACTTTGTTTATTGATATGTAAATTAAATAGTAAAATTGCTAAAGCCTACTAAATTTATAAATTATTTCTTCATTTAGACTTTTTATCATATAACAAAAAAAGTGCAAAAAAGTATTTAACTTTTGCTGAACTCATGGAAGAGGTAGAAAATGCCATCCGTAAGGCCTCAAAAATGATGTCCCAAAAAATTATGGCCGAGAAAAATCTTTAAGTACTCCGTTTTCGAGCGCTAGCGAGAAGGTCCGTTAGGGGACTAGATCAGGTATACGGCAGATGTTATTGAAAATATTTATTTTCTGACTAGTCTGGCGAGTTTAGAATTGTGGAACGGCTGTTTCAGATAGTTAGGCACGGCCTGACACAACTTACATCTAGATGTGCAAAATCTCACAACAACGCGGTCCAACATAAACGAGCTAATTATTCATGATTTTCTAAGGAGTGGTCCAGAAAAAATTGACCCATTAAGTTATATTTATAAGTGAAAAATTACAATAATCCAGGTCTGGATTTTTTTATTAAAATATTCCATAAATACTGAGCTCTGAGTTTATATGAATCATTCGTGTATTGGAAATGAAATAGTTAAAATGTCTCGAAGCGAAAAATAAGTGCGTGAAATGATTTTGTCCAAATATTTGGAAAATCCTACAATTTCATTGATAAAAATTTCAAAAGACCTGAATACAAGTTATTCCACGGTAAAAAGGACAATAGCCAAGTATAGGCGAGGCTTGTCAATAGAAAGGATACGTGGGTCAGGTAGAAAACCAGGGCCATCCCGTCCAGACGTCATAAAACAGATGAAGGGTACTTATTCTCGGAAACCGGGAACTTCGGAAAGAGATATGGCGACATTGGCAGGAACATCAAAGTCTACAGTGCACAGATATAAAAAAAATTGTGGATTAAGGAGCTATAAGGTTCAAAAAGTGCCGCTGAGGAAGGAAGACGAAGAGAAAACAGCCAGAAGAAGAGCGAGAAAACTTTATGAGAACTACCTGACGAAATACGATTGTGTCGTTATGGGTGACTTTTCGCAGATACCAGGTGACGAATATTTTACTGCAAAAAGTCGGAGCGGAGTATCTAGAAAATTTTCAATAAAAGGAATGACAAAATTTCCCAAGAAATACATGATTTGGCAGGCGATCTGTTCTTGCGGTTTACGAAGCAGTGAATTTATCATCAAAGGAACAATAAACTCAGATGTGTACATCAAAGAGTGTCTTCAAAAAAGACTTCTACCTTTTATTCAACAGCATCAAGGGTCTGTTATTTTCTGGCAAGATTTTGCCACCAGTCATTACGCAAAAGCAACGATGGAATGGTACAGAACTAATGAGGTCAATATCGTGCCAAGGGAAACCAATCCAGCAAACTGCCCCCAACTTCGTCCAGTAGAGAGGTACTGGGCATTAATGAAAAAGGAGCTTAGAACAACAAAGAAATTTGCCAAAAACGATGTTGATTTCAGAAATAAATGGAAAAGAGCATATAGAAATGTTACTAATATAACTGTTCTAAATCTAATGCGCGGCTTGAAGAACAAAGTTAAAACATTCCTCTAAAACAAAAAATGTATTAGAAATAACTTTTGTATTTTAAAGTTTAAGTTGTAAGAAACAAAATATAGAAATTTTATAAAAAAATTGCCATTAGAGTTTTTATTGCAAACAAAAATAAATGGGTCAATTTTTTCTGAACCACTCCTTACTACTCAAAACTTTAAACGCGTTTATCTCAAAACTACATTTTTATAGTTGACCGGAAATATAACTAAGACAATTTTCAACCGATTGACTTGAAATTTGGAATACATCTTCGAAAATACATTGTCTATAGAAGTACGTAGTATTTTTTTTTTATATTGCATAGTTCATTTATTATTAACAATTATCTGACGATTTTTTAGGCAAATTTCTCACTTTCCACTTTAGAAGTACGCCATTTTGTCAAAAATCAATATATCGAAAAAATCCTACGTACTTCTCTAGCTTATACTATATGTATATAATCGAAAAAATTCAGGCCCTAATCATGATTCATCAAATTACAGCAGCTGTTATTCCGGCCGTGGAGCATAGAAAAAAAAAGACGTGGTCGCAAAAACGCTGTACCGCCGCCATTTTGAAATAACTTGCCTAAAAAAATAACGTATTCAGGTAATAATATGTATAATAAAGTCCCATTTCTGTAATCTCGATTTATTTCGTAATATTTCTGAAAAAAAATCCCAAAAAAGCCTATTTTTTTCGGCCTTTAGGGTGGCCTAAGGCCTTAAAGACAGGGTGAAATATCTAGGCATTTTACATATAAAGAGTGTCCCGGAAGTTGACGTCAATCCGGATTCGGGTATAGAAGAAATCATAATAGTTACCAGAAATTTATAAAAACAAAAATTTAAGTAATGTATTTTTCAAATTATAGACATTTCTTTTGTTTTCGAGAAAATGTACACCCTGTGATGGTTTTTTTTGCTCCTGTTGCTACAAATCTGGGTTTCTTGAAGAAAACAAAAAATGTTTTTTCATAATCTAAGGAATAATATAGCGCAAGTGTTATACCATTTTAGAATCCTTATTAAATGCGTCAACTTTTAAAGTTACCTGCCAAACTGGCGTAGTACTTTTTTTTTTTCAGTAGGTACAGTCAGTTAAAGTTGGGTGCAGTATTAATTTTCTATTCTTGGTTCTGCAAAATGTGACATTTTTTTGCAAGCTGGAGCTGTTGGCTTAGAATTTAAAGCAACAGGTTACATAAGCACTATTCGAAGAAAAATAAAATCGAAAAAAAAAGTAAAGATTTGTAGCAACAGGAGCTTTAAAACCATCTCAAGGTATATATTTTCTCGAAAACAAAAGAAATATCTATAATTTGAAAAATACATGACTTGATTTTTTTATATTTGTCTGGTAACTATTGTGATTCCTCCTATCACCCGAATCCGGCTTGACGTCAATTTCCGGAACACCCTATATATATACTGTAGAACAGAACTTTAGTTTAGGTGAAAGGAATTTATTAAAAAAACACTTGGCCTCGTTGACTGCTTGTCACAGAATGCTTTTTTATTTTCTAATATGACACTGGTTATAGAGATTAGGTGGTACCAACTTAATATTTGCTATGCTACGTTTATACATGTTCAAGATATGAATTTACAGATACTACAATATATATATATATATAAAAAGCTGAGCTGGAAACCATACCATGATTGTACCTACTCTGTGTAACCGGCGCATTCAAGTCTATCAGCACTCGGGCTCTTGAGATAACCCTCAATATACACCCAGTGCAAAAACATATTAAGAAGGTGGCCGCTATCGCAAGGCTGAGGCTGCACCTGAGTCAGAGCTGGATCCATTCGAGAGCCATGGTTCCACACGAGTCCATCCTTGATTTTGTGTGGTCTGTGCTCCACCCATTGATATAAACTATAATTTATACAGATGGCTCGAAATCTGAAAATGACACCACAGTGGGCGTCTTCTATGTGGAGCCTCATTTGGAACTTGTCGCATACCTAGAAAGCTATGTTTCGGCCTTCCAGGTAGAGGGCAAGGCCATTGTTGAAGTGGGAAGGAACCTCTTTGGCTCAGATACTAAGAATAAGACGATTGCCATCTGCTCGAACAGCCAAACGGCCGTCAAGCCTTTGTTAAAACCCTTCATAACCTCCAACGAAGTACTGGAGTGTAAGACCACCCTGCCTGAAATCCCTCCCTCAGGGTAATCGTTCTTTGGATGGCTGTTCACAGATATGTTTGTGGAAACAAAAAAACGGACGAGCTGTATCGTCTTGGGGCTGTCTCGGAACCACCTCCCTCTAGTTAGACAAGCCTTCATCTGGAGCTCCCACTTGCATCACTTTCATTTCTAGTCAAGCCCTGCTTATAGTGTGAATTTGAATGAAATCGCCGATGACAAGTACGGACCCTCTCCTTCTTACACAAATTCTAGCTTTTTTTCTTTTTCAAATATTCAAGTAAATAATTCACACATATGCCACGCCATTACTGAATGATCCAGATGCACCACACATCTGTATTCTCTCAGTAATAAAATTATTCACTAAAATATAAACAAAGAAAGGCTTAAGAAACAGATAATAACCAAATTAGATTTTTGTCCTCAAGCATATTATTATAAGCGAAACACTGTTGCCGTTGGGGTGATATGCATTATTAAAACCAGCACTGGATACTACCATAGATGGCACAAGAACTAGATGTCGTATGGCATGCTAGAGCAGAGTATACAGATTGTGAAATGGGTAGTGCATTCTGGAATGGGCCACAACATGGTTTACAATATACCGAGAGCAAATGTTTCTTCAACAGCAGTTTTGTATTCGTTTAATCGACCTCCTCAACACTTCAGATACGAAAAAATATGAATCACTCGACGTGTACATCATTTCAAATGTTGTGGTCCATTCCGGAATGGACCATTCAGCCATATAAATTTTGTATACTTTTTTGGTACTGCACGCGACATCTAGTTCTTGTGCCATCTATGATACTACCTACCTACCTACCTACCATTTCTATACCGTGGGTAGAAAGGATATTTGATTGTTACCAAAATCTATTTAGGCACAATAATTAAGGACCACAAAAAAATAATTTTTTTCTATGAAATTAGAATTAACTTTGATAATAACGGCATATAAAAAATATCGTCCCATTTGGGTCTAATATCTTGATTTAAATTAATTTAAGTTTTAATTTACTAAATAAATAGGGAAACGAAGCTACTATAATTATGTGAGCCACTGTAATATTACTTACTGCTTAACCACCTGACGACACAGAAGCGCTAATAATTCTAAAACAAAGGAAATTCCACGATATTCATAAACGAAATTCACTGCACTTTTTTATTTCAAACAAACTTCACTTGAAATGATTTTTCTTTTTTTTCTTTTCACATTTACACAAAACCTAAACAATTTGCACCACAAAACAAAACACTTTTCACTCAAAACACAGCAATTAATTACTTTCTCGATAAGATGCTTGTGCTGAAAACTTCCACTAAAAATATCACAAACTCACAAAACTTCTGATGACAATTTTTATTGCTAGAAAAAAAAATGATTTTCCAAAGTTATCAGCAGAATGTGTCGATGCCAAACCGAAAGCGAATATAATTCTTAGCATTTCTCGCGTCAGCATCCCGCCGTAAACTAATTTGCACAACATCAATTCCATTCCATTTCTATTTCTTTCCTTACACCTAGCATCTAGCGAGTCTCGATTTCTCGATTATAAATATTTCTCATTTCTCAGGAAAAATATTTTCTTTTTTCGCAAATTTTCGAAAAGCTTCGAACTTTATGGCATGCTGCAACACAGCATGGGTACAGAGAGAGAGAGAGAGAGAGTATACCCCAGCTACGTACTTCGATGAATTGTGTTGTCATACTGATTAGAAATGGGGGGCTGATTGTATGTTTCTTTGTGATTAAAGTTTTTGTGCTTGCGCATTGCGAATTTATGTCCTTTGTGTGGAATTTATTGTGCAGACCGCAGGTAGGTACCCCTCTGTAGAAGTTTTAAGTGCAGAACTAAAATCAAAGCTGAATGCACGTGCGCCCTATGCTAGCTAATTAGCTACAAATGGTTGTATATTAATAACTGCATTATCAGAACTTTACCGACATTTTTATTGTTTTTCAAAATTTCTGTCTGCTTTTGTGTCAAATAAATTATTTTGGGACATAAAATGAAGATTTCATCGTTTCGCTCCGCATACAGTTGTTCCCGTTGGGTGATTTTGTCCAAACTTTGTGGAATTTATGTTTTTAGTGAAATATAAGTAAATAATAAATTTTATAAAATTTGAGTTGATGGTTTAGCAGATTTGATACGTTGCGAAAACGCAGCTGTGGTACGAAAAGGTATAAAAAAAAAAGCATAATTCACAAATAACTCCAAAATACGTTTTTGGGAATAAAATAAAATCCAGAAGTGACAGTATCCAGAAAAATTACAAAAATCCGGATATGAGAAAATCCAGAAGTGCCAAAATTCAGAAACGAAAAAATACATAAATGTCAAAATCTCGAAATTGTAAAAATTGTTATAGTTAAAAAATTTTTTAAAACATTTTAAAACTGGCCTCGCAATTCTCACAATTACACTTCGTCGTTGTTCTTATATTAATATAATTGGAAGTTTTGTGATGACATATTCATCTGGTTGAAACCTAGCATCTTTGTGAATGAAACAGGCTAACCCAGCAATGCCTGCATATGGGTTACGATTTGTGAACAAACATTTTGAAATGGTCAAGGTACAAAATGCAGGAAAATTTGAAATAGAATAGAAAAGCTTAAATTTTGGAAATTACTAATAAATACATAGAAGAATTTTTCCGTTGAGGTATTACCCTGCTCTAGAATGTATGAATTTGTGCGTATCTGGTATACCCCATCAAATATTGCGATTAGAGATCGAATCGAAAGCGACTCATTCAATCAAAGTTTGACTTCGATCTCGAAGTCATTCTCGACTCGAGCTTGAGCCGAACACGAAGGAAACGGAATGCTAATTCGAATCGAAATGGCGACTCGATATCGATTCGTCTTATCGGCCCTTTTGCGAAGAATTGTCGTGGATTGGTGCTATATATAAGGATCATATGTATTCGAGATTTCTTCGTAAAAACTACTCGATTTCGGATTGGATAAACGAGTAAGCTTTTTTTTGTTATGTTCTCAGCACCCACTTCACTATACAGCTTTTTTTTTTTAGCCGAGTACTTGAAAATGTCGCTGTCACGCTTGCGTTGTTATGCAGAATCTGAAAAAATCATGTACCGATAATAATTTTGAAGCATTTCTTAATATTTCGGGAGAGATTCATAAAACCGAAAAATTATCTGCAGGTTCTCTGAACATGAAGGCCATAAGTCGAGAGAAATTCGTGCAACAGATTTTTGTTTGTTGCTCTTCGAGAATTTCTCGCAAAAGCGAAAACCCGAAAAAACGTTTGCTGGGATAGCTAGATTGCAAGCAAACATTACAATTTGAGATCGAATCGGAATCGACCCGCTCAATCGAAGTTAAACTTCGATCTCGAAGTTTTTCTTGATAGCCGAAAATGAAGGAAAAGGAACGCTAATTCGAATAGAAATAACCACTCGATATCGATTCGTCTTTTTGAGAATATTTCGAAGATTTTTCGTGTATTTTCATGTATTCCAGATTTCTTCGTAAAAACTATTCGATCTCGGATTGAAAAAACGATTAAACTATGCTTTGTGAAAACTACTTGATATCCAATTGAAAATAAACATCCATACTATGAGAAACATTTACCAAATGCAAACTTTAATTTCTCAGTACTCACTTCCCTACTCAAAAAGAATGCCGTTGGCACGCTTGCATTGTATTTGTCATGCAGCATCTGAAAAATCATGTACCGATAATTCTTTTGAAAGACTTCGTAATTTTTCGAGGAGATTCGAAAAACGAAAAATTCTCGGATTGTACTACAAGTTCTCTGAAGCTGAAGGCCATATATCGAGAAAAATTCGTAATACCCAAAAATTATCGAATTGTTGATCTTCGAGAATTTTTCGCAAATGCGAAAACCTGAGAAAATGTTTGCTGGGCTAGGTCCTATTTTCCAACCCAGCAAATATTTTAGCGAAATTCGTTATCAGTGAAATATTCTCGAGTTCTGAAATTCGAGATTTCTTCGAGAATTCTTCATTTAGAGATGTGTATCTGGCGTCGATATGCTCATTTAATTTTTTTTTTGTCGCCCTTGCTCAATTCTGAAAAACAATTAAAGCAGATTTCTTGAAATTTTATTGGAAAATTTGAAAAAGTCATTTGTGGTCTATAAGTGCAGTGAAGTGGTCATTTAAAAGTGTTTAGCAGCCGTGTATTGAACATTGTATTTATAATTTCGGTAAGTACTCAAAAGCTTTGTTATAATAAAATAAAATAAAAAAGAAGTTTAATAGATTGGGCCAATGAATCCATCTAAAACAGCTATTGGCAATTCGGTTTCAAAAGGAAGTAGTGAGTTGCCTAATATTACTTCTCCTGCGGATATTCACAAATAACACTGCTCAGGAGTTCTGTGGGGTTGGCAAAAAGGACGAACAATCACCGACTGAATTCATAATATTATTTATTTTATTTTTATTTATTTTCAATAAATCACACTATCAGTCAGTTATAATACTTTCAATTCACTGATCTCATTTAATTGTGAATTTTTTGAAATGTCCCCTGCGAATATCCGTTGATTTTAATTTGAGAAAACGAATCAGTTTCGAGTCGTTAGTACGAACCGTTATCGAATCGTTATTGCGAATCGATATGGAATCGTTATTACGATTCGATATAGAATGTTACTTTTAATCGTGACCGGATCGAAATCGATTCGACAACGACATCGAGATCGAAGTCAAACTCCGTTCAAACGAATCGTTTTTGATTCGATTTCGAATCGTAATGTTTGCTGGGAATGAATGCGTAAATAAATGAATGTGTGTGTTAAAGTTGTAGTATATAGTGAATACATATAAAAAAATATATATAATTTCCCGGCATTGTTTGCCGGGAAATTATATCTATTTTTTTATATTTATTCACCCTGTACTACGACTTTAACACACACATTCATTTATTTACGCATTCATTGAAAAATAGGACCTAGCCCAGCAAACATTTTCTCAGGTTTTCGCATTTGCGAGTAATTCTCGAAGTTTTGCTTTTGCGAAGAAGAGTAGGAAAGACATAGTTTCGGAAGTATATAAAATCCATCATGTGAGAATACTTCGTTTTTCCAAGGTGAACTCAAAGTTTTGACTTAAAACAATTTGCTGATGTGAAATTTCGATAATTTTTCATTTTAACTAAATATACTCGAAGTTTTACCTACTCTGTCTGTAGATTCAGGTAGAAACTGTAAGTTCTGAAAATTTATTCTGTTGCGAAATTCATGCGAATTTCAAAAAATTCTTTCATTTCTGACTGACTCACGTCGTGCTCCCTTTTGTCAGAGGTTAAATGATATTATTTTTGTCAGCAAAAATCATGCTATCTCCGTCAAAGGTAACAAAAATTTCCTTTAATTTTACTTATGAAGATATTCTGTCTAAGGTGTGTAACAGGTAATAACTCGGTGACCCGTTTCGATATTGATTCATTGAAAAAAAAAAAATCGAGTATATAAGGCTATTATAAGCAACCAAAATACATTGAAAAAGTTCGATATAATTTCGCTAAAACGACTCGGAATCGAATCGTTTTTACGACTCGATATATCGTTCCACTTTTTTTCTTTTTCGGATCGATATCGAATCGAAAACGTCTCCGAGATCGAAAACTAAATTCACTTTAACGAACTGTGTTCGATTCAATTTCTTATCGTAATGCTTGCTGGGTTGTTTGTTTTTAACGTATAGTAAACGAAAAATTTCCGAGCTCACAAAAAATTCAAACTAAGAGGAAATCCAGAAAAAAAATCCAGAATTTCTTCTGCATTTTTACTCTTCTGGGTTTTGTCTCTTCTTAGAAGATTTGATACATTGCACAAACGCAACCGTGGTATAAAAAGGTATAAAAAAATAATAATTCATTAATAACTCCTACAAGGAGAGGGTCCCCAGTTGTCTTCACCGTTTTCTTCCAAATTCACTGTATATGTGGGGCTTGACAAGAAATGAAAGTAACGCAAGTGGGAACTTCAGATGACGAAACGAAACCGAAATAATGCATAATAGAGGTGAACACGAGGTTAAAATTAAGATTTTTCGGCAAATTTTTATAATTACCATGTTGCGGGTATATTCGCAACATATTAGCCATTTTATTTTCATTACAATTATCTATAATCTGTTATCTTTCATATACAGAGAACTAGAAGTCATTACCCGAATTAGTTTAGGAGCATTTTCCAAAATAAGATTGCGAGGTTTGCGCCAAATTACTTTTAAATTACATAAATTAGCAGCACTTATTGCAAAGCCACCACCTATATATCTCGGCCAAATTCCAACCGAATTTCAAAATTCTTTTTTCTAAGCACATTATGAGTTTTTTATGATTTTTTTGAATCTATATAATTATTAAAAAGACCTCTCGCTTGAATTTAAAAATACTTAAAATTTATTCGCCAAAAATCTTCGAATATTTATATAAAATTTAAAATTAAGTTTCTGGGGAAATAATTTTCTCATGAGAACTGCAGGCAGCAACTTCACGTAAGTATTTGTAAGCTTGCAGTTCCCAGGAGCAGTCAAGTGATATTTGATTACTTGCACATGAAAATTATGCTCCCAGACGTAATGTGAGATAACAGAATTTAGAAACTTTACTATGAGAAATGAATTATTTAATATCTGTAGGTATGCATGTATGTACATACATTAATCTATATATCATAGGTAACTGTTCACCAAATATTACGAGATTTGTACAGCAGCGGGTTACAGAGTAGTAACCCACCACCATATATTATATAAAATAGGGGTATTTATTACATATTCCAATACATGTGTAGTTTATTCATACAAAATCTCATCAAAATCGGATGGTAAATTCAATGTCAAAAGGTCATTCATATATGGTTTCTGATTTCCCAAATTAGGGTGTTCTAAGGCAGGTGGGGTAAATATTCCTTTTCCTGGTTGTTTCGTGATTTTTTCTTGAATTTTGGAGGATATTTTCCCTCCCCTTCTGCTGTTTGAAAAATTTATTTCGAAATGTTTTCCTACAACAATTTTGTTTTTTTTTTAAGGTTGCGCTTTTACTAAGAGATTATCTGTACAAAATTTTAGGAAGATCGGATATCATTTAAATATTAAAAAATAAAATAAAATAAAGCTAAAAAACTTTTGCGGTCGCACTTTTCGCCATCTACCGGCAATCTTTGAAAATGCAAGGAAATTCCACCCCACAGAATCAGAAATCTACATACCTCCTCTGTGGTTTGCATTTTACCTGAATGAATTTGGCAAATACAGTGGCAATTTAACCGTGACAACTCCTGGGAAAATGTAAAAATTTGAACATTTTCCAGGGGTACACCTACAAAACCCCGTGCTCCCCTACATTATGCATTATTTCGGTTTCGCTCCCCCTTGCGTCACTTTCAGTCCTAGTCAAGCCCTACTTATACTGTGAATTTGAACGAAATCGGTGAATGCCCAAATGTCATTTCGTATGGTCACCCCCCTGTGCAAGCAAGTTTGATTTTTGAGGTGGGTTCTCGCATACATTTCGAGAACGGTTGGTCGGATAGAAAAATGGTTATAACCAATTTTATAGGATTTTGTAATCTGGAAAACTTTTAAGTGTAATAAAAACATCTAGGATTGATCCTTTTCACAATATATGTATATGTAAGAATCCTAACTTGTTTTAATGGCAACACCAACAAGGGGTTGCCCGATTTAGTCCATTTTTGAAAATGTTTACTTTGTTTCTGAATACACACAAATGTTCTGCGGCTTACGTTAACTGCTTCGCAGGTTGTGTCCAAATATACAGGGTGTTTCGTAATTGGTTCGCTTCACGCAAGGGTTTGATAGTTACGATGGAGGTGAGCAAAAAATTTATGGCAGTAGGGGGGGAGGGGGCAGACAAGTCATTTCGCCAGTAAGGTGGTTTAAGATTCTTAGCTCTTTTTCTGCTTTCTTATAACTTTCTTGATATGCAGCCTGTCAAGATAGAACTTGTCCCAATTTATAGCAAACCGTCTAGGCTTTCCAATGAATGCCTAATCAGTCTTCATGTCGTCTTCAATCGGAACTTTTAGGACGTCAAATTAAAAAAAAAAAGTTCAAAGTTTAACGTTTTTCCTGCAGAAATGCATGGATACCTATGCATTTTTTTTACAAGATATGGAAACCCTGGAATATTCCAGAGGAATCGGAGGAGAATATAAAACATAATTTAAGCGTGGGATATAGATGCTGTACAACTCTTACATAGATAGAAGGCGCAATTCCTTGCACAAAAAATTGTAAGCCTGGTCTGAGTATTGCAGATGTCGGGGGAGATAAATGAATACTAGACCAAATTGAGCAATATCCATCATTGTGTTCAAGAAAAGTTTGCAAGACGCACCGGTATCTCACGGTCACTTAATGGTGAACCACTATAGCCGTAAAGAATTAACGGATTTCGACGAAACTTAAAAATAAAAACATTAAATCTGAAGATAATAACCTTTACGGAATGTAATATCTATTTAGGGTAAAAATGACAATTTTTCGGAAGTAAACCTAAGTCTTATTGAAATCCTTAAAATCTTTACTGCAATGTGGTTCAGCTTTTATTCAGCGATAGTTACATACCGAAATGATGCATCTATTCCATATTTATCGAGTACAAACCTCGATTAGAGTACAATTTTTAGTGAGATTTTGTGGGCAGATCAATGGTTTCATAATTTAAGATTCTTTGGACCGATGAACTTCACTCGCGTGAAATATAAAGATTTGAGCTTGTACCTTTTAGAAAGCTGAAACATTCGGATATCACGCGTTTTCTTTGCAGTTTCATTGACTTATGAGAATTGTCTGGAGTTATATAAAAATCAGAATTTCCAGACACAGTTAATTTTGATTATAAACGTTCTCTCTGCTTTGGTGTAAAATGAATTAATTAGGCTAAAATAATATTGGTTTGTCATAGGATTCTTTAATCGTAATATGATAAATCATGTGCAGAGTAACATTAATACTAAACATATTATGTGCACTAACTTGACTGTCCTTTATTCGAAACACTTCTTCCAGTACAAAAAATTTTCCGAGCCAGTTACGTTCTCGAGTATATTCCCTAATGTTGGAGAGACGTCAGGGCGGTATTTTTACCCAAAGCAGGAAACAGAGGTAGTCTCGAGCCAAATCATTCCGACCCATCAACCTCTCCTCACTCTTACTTAATTCCATAGAAAAAATCTTAGACCTACATATTCTAAGTGAAACTTTGATTAAATCACCACTTCATTCTAAGCAGTTTGCTTATGAAGGTGGTAAGTCGACTGAGACTGTCATCCACACAATATTAGTCAAAGACCTCGAAAAAGCTCTTGTAGCAAAATAGGTGGCCTTATGTGTATTTGCACGCATAAAAGCGGCGTTCGATAGCACTTCCTTCGATGCAATTAACCCAGCCGCTGAGGATAAAGGCTTTGAGCCATCCACGGTAAACTGGATAGACTCCATACTCAGAAGCAGGAGGATAACCGCGACACTGGGTAACAGTTGAGTCGCGATCACTCCAGCAGAAGGCTGTCCATAAGGAGAATTCCTTTCTCCACTCTTGTGGTCGATTGTGATTGACGATCTCCTAATGATGCGGATTAATTCCAAATTTAATATACAGGGCTATGCGGATGATCTAGTAGTCACAATATGGGATAAGCATTATAAAGTCGTATTCGGAAAGAGCGGTAAAATCTCTCTATACGTGTTGTCGCTTTATTGGCAGAATATGGGGTCTAAAATTAAAAATGATGTACTAATTGAACTCCACAGTTATTACGCCGACGGCCCAAAAGCTGGCCAGAAGATAACTGAGGCTCTGCTTCAAGAAACCCAGCAGCTTGCTTATTTAGGAATAACTTCTGCCATGCGGACCTGTCCTGCAGCGGCCATGAAACTTTTCTAAACCTTCTAACCCTGCATTTGCAGGGGAAAAAGGAAGCACTCTTCAGTGCTATTAGAGTGCAAAAGGAGTACCATTTAAAGCCAGTGGGCCTTGTTGGCAATTTAAGTATCTTCGAGCAGATAACGAAAATATCTGATATAACCACACCCAAGGTGGATTTTGTAAGGCCATTTGATGTGGATTTGGGTGACCGACAACAATGGCGTTCCAATAAATATTTAATGCTTCCATCAAAACATGCAGAAACCCATCATAAATATATGTGCAAATCATTGTAGCTACCTTTACCTTTTTTGTCGGCACTAATAAACAGAAATTGAGTAATAAAAGCATTTCGCAGTTTTGCATGAACTTGCGCATTCAGTGACACTGAAGAGTGATTGCACTGAATGGCAATTGCCTATGGGTCATCAGTTCTCGCGAAAAACTTACATTATGTTTGCATCACGTAGAATTTTGCTTCGACTGAAGCATTGTGACAATTTGTAATGTATGTCGTCATAAAAAACATATTTCGACGACTTTAGAATTTATGTTAGGTAAGTAGGTAAGTTAAGCAATTTCCCAAACTTCGTATATGGGACTGATGATATAAAAAGCCAGAACATTTTAGAATAAAATTACACTTTCTCTTGAGACAGGAATCGTGAAAGCGTTTTATTTCAACTAAACCTCCTTTCTGTAAATTCGGCAGTTCAAGTTATTCTTGAACGCCATAGACACTGGTAACCTCAGCTGGCCATTGGCTTAGCTACCAGAATATTGCAGCTGTTCCTGAGCAGTAGCCACTGCTGATGAAAATCTCCATCGGGATTATCTGGAGAGCTTGAAGATAAGCATTACACCATCCTTCCAACAAGGATCAATGGTGTGGTATACAGACGATCCAAAAACGAGCAGTACAGTCAAACTATATGTGTATTCGGTCCCCTAAGCAATATATCAAAGGCTCTAGGCTCTACCCGCATCGTATTCTAGGGTGAGGTATTATACAAAGAAGAATGCACCAATATCTGTATTTCGAGAGCCATAAATTGCTCAACTATCTCTACCCTCTCGAACAGTCAAGCTGCTCTCAAGGCCTTAAAGGCCTACATTAGTCAAGTATTGTCTGGGAATTTATGCAAACCTTTAAAAATTTATCAAGGAGAAACAAGGTCATCCTCATGTGGGACACTGAAATTGCTGATGGCCTAGGCAAAAGAGGAATGGAAACTCCCTTTGCCAAACCAGAGCCATTTTGTGGCAACTCAGAAAGCTACCTTAAATAGTTGGGAGAAAAATAAAAAATTCCTCTATTGGCAAAGGCTACAGGGACTTCGTCAGGTAAAAAATTTATCGATACTCATGGCGGTAAACCTAAAGAACTCCCACTTCTTAGGAGAACAGAGCTCAAAGTGATCACAGAGCTCTTCTCAGGCCATTGTCCATTAAGGTATAACCTACAAAAGATGGGTTTGGCTCAGACTATATCCTTCTGCTTCGGTGAGGATACAAAGGAAACTTTGGAGCACCTGCTCTGCATCTGCGAAGCATTGGCCAGGCGGAGATTATTCCAACTGGAACATGTTTTTCCTCCACCAACTACGTGTGCCCCAGAATGTTACTAGACTTCATTAACAGTCTAAAACTATAAAGGGAATAAATTGAACGGGGACGCACAATAGATCTCTTAGGTAGCAGTGAACGCGAAGTCAACGCCTGTACCCAGCTTTGCAAATCTAAATCTAATATTCGAAAAACTATTTTTGTAATATACATACCTAAATAAAAAAATTGTTGCTTTTATTAATTATGAAATAATCAAATGAAAAAAATCCCGTCCTTGTTGCACCAGCAACTCAACAAATTTGGATATGGTATGTTCCCCAGATATTCGAGTGATTAGTGGGATAAAGGCTCTGACTGTAATCTCAAGGATCCTAAGTTCGAATTTCACCTTGACAGCGTCGTCCTACGCTGCCTCGGTCTCCGTGCTTACAAAATAAAAGTATATGAGAAACGCAAAACTAAGAAAAGAAAAAAATGGTTCAGGTAACATTTAATAAGTACTGCATCTATGAAGTATGATTCTACATATATATAAATGTGAAGTTTCATATGTTTGTGTGGATGAAGTACGAATTAAAATGCCTGCATTAACAATTAGTACAAAAGAAAAGTTGACTCAAAACAAGAAATTTTTAACTCCTGGGATTTTTAACTGCTCGAAAAAACTTACTCTCATATAAGTGAACCTTTTTAACCCTATTAACAGAATACCTTACCCCAGTTTATTTCTTCGCATACACATATACTCGTATACAAAAAGACAAAAAGGAAAAACAGTTCCGGTTCGAGAAAATCCCGAAATATTAATCTCGCATCATACCACATCCCCATTTTTGCACTTCTCTCGCTTTCTCTCTCTTATTTTGCTCTATCTCTTTCTCTACTCTATCTTCAGATTCTAACAGAATCCGCAGTGAAAACAATTTATTTTCGTTCGCAGAATTGAGCCATAAATTTTCGCATTGTTTGCGTGATCGTGATAGACGTACATTAACCGTAAACACGGACCCTCATTGTTTTGGGGTTAAGGAAAGAAAGAAATTTTGACAACATCCCCATCTCGTACACATGGGACGCACCGCGTCAAATATAAATTTCTCCCCATAAACAATTCGGTGGCCTCATAATAACAATAAAGAACGCTTCATACCCTTCATTATGATTTCGCATACATCACTCATTTGAGAGCTCGCACAATTTATATGGTTGGCCATCAGTTTTTCCAGCATATCCTAAATAGCTGCTATCGGTCAGGATGTATCCTTTCCAACAGAGCGAGGTTCATGATTATTTCATAAGGATGAGCTGGTGTAGGTGTGATGATTATGATTTGAAAAAAAAAAAAAAATGTATAGATGTAAATTTTTAATGCTCTCGATAATAGTGTTGATAGGATTAAATTTAATTAAAGTTTACTAGTAAAAAAAGCTAGAATTGATCTTATTACACTCTAGAGGAGTCCACCGGAAAGTAAAATCATTACAAGCTTTCTTAGCGCGTTCTCAGGCAGTGCCCAAATATATAGTGAAAAACAAAATATTTGTATGGCAACCCCACGAAGGAGTTATCAGATTTTTCCATTTTCGAACGGAAATTAATTTATTTTTTTTAACCCCGTGTGCAAAATTTTGGCTCTCGAAGCTACACGCGTTATCCCGTGGGTAACCAGTCCAGTTTATTCTACCATCATTATTTCTATCACCCAGTTTAAACAGGTCAGTATGCTGACTCTGCCGCACGAAATCTGCAGGTAGGGTGACGCTACATTCCGTCCCCCAACCATCTTCTTACCGACAAGTTTTCGTGAGGCAGATGCTGCCTCTCACTCGTCTAAGCAGGGTCTATGACAAACTTATCTATTTGAGCGACATAAAATAAAAGGGAAATACAAATAAAATTGATTGCTTGAGCGTGACATTGCTCGTATAATTTAAAGATCCATGGTAGTCCGATACTAAAACCAACAGTTAATGAAGACACAAACCAGATATAATTAGATCGAAATTACCATATCTCTCTTTCCCCTTTAACATTGCTACTCACACTCACAATAAATAGAAATTTACACATAAAATGGTATTTTTGGATTATTCACAAATTTTTCCAAATTCTAGACCACATCTAAGAGGGTTTCTGACGGTATTGGTGATGTAGTACCAATTTCACCACAGACTACAGCAAACTATCGCCAACAATATTGAGCAAATTGTCGAAGAAATTACGACTGTATTTGAAATTAGGAATTGGCGTGTGGTGGGGATACATCACAATGCAATAAAAGTGCCAGCAGACCACATACATTCCTCTTTCATGGGCGACATTTTCAGTTGTTTAGATCAAGCTCCTAGTAACTCCCAATTTTTTTCTACCGTGGATTGAAAGACATTCCTGACTGGACTCTGGACCACCAAGAATTTCCTTCTTATTGTGTTCGTAGCCTTCCGGTGAAAAGCCATTTTTAGCTGCGGTTTAGACCGGTAAGTCATTCCCATTTTTGTCTCCCTATCCTGCTTCACGTTGAGAGATATTATTAGCTGGGTTTTGGACTGCTAAGAAATCATCCCCTTTCCTTCCCCTCTCTGGGCTCACGCTGAGGAGCATTCTTAGCTGAGTTTTGGACCGCTAAGCAATCATCCTTTTTCCTCTCCCTATCTTGCCACAAGTTGAACGGTATTCTTGGCCGAGCTTTAGAACGCAAACCCATTAACATTTTTGTCTCCCTATCTTGGCTCACGTTGAGAGGAGTTATTAGGGGCTTTGGACCGCTATACAGTCATGCTTTTTGCTCTTCATCTCTTGCCTCTTGTTGAATGGTATTCTTGGCTGGGCTTTGGACCCCTAAGCAATCATCCTTTTTCCTCTCCCTCTCTTGCCACAGGTTGAACGGTATTCTTGGCCGAGCTTTGGACCGCTAACCCACTCCCATTTTTGTCTCCCTCTGTTACCTCACGTTGAGAGGTATTATTAGCTGGGCTTTGGACCGCTAAGGAATCATCTTTTAACCTCTCCTTCCCTTACCACATGTTGAGAGGTATTATTGGCTGGGCTTAGGACCGCTAATAATTTTTTTTCTCCGTTTTCTCCCTTGGGTTGTTGTAAGGCATTCTTGACTGGGCTCTGGACCGCCAAACGTATCATTGTATTATTTGTAACTTCCTTTATCATTAAATTTTTGTATCTCAGACCTAAATTTAATTATTATATCTGTATTAGTTATATAACCCATCTCAGACCAAAAACATTGCACATAATTGAAGCGAAACAATAAATTCCTACAAGAAGTGATTCATCTTTTATTTATTAACCTGTTTCCTTGTAGATTGCTGCGCGTTAGAGCCAAGACAGCTCAAATATTACCTACGATTTCATCTAGGGTATAAACACAAAATCAGGAAAGAAATTAAATGCAAAGAGAATATATATAAACAATTTTTGGAACGTGGTGAAAATGTTGTTTTAAGAAAGACTTTTATTGTGCAGTTATTCCGTAGTTTGTGTAACATACTAATGAAGTAGCGAAAATACCCAGAACCTTCCCATTGTCCATATCAAAAAATATAATGGTGAAGTAATCCCAGTAAGCCAATTGAAGAATATAAACTTTCATGCGCATAGCTAGGTAGGGGCACGGGTTGGCACGCCCCCACCCCACACCCAGTGAATCCAGTGCGGCGCCGGTGCCCACCCCAGAAAAATACGATCTAAAGTTATTATAGTTTTATTGGTTTTAAATTTGTGAAAAGTGGTTTTAGCAACTGTAAAAATTTAGCAGAGGCCATAAAAAACAATCAGACTCATCGCCTCACTCTGAATCCAGCCAAATGTATGTGTCCTATCGTCAATTTCCTACATTTGGAGATGTTAATCAACAACATACGAAACAGCGAGAGGAAGAAATTATAAAAACCGCGAATACTTGCGGCTAAGCTTTTTGATATAATACTGATACTTGTTCGCCTGCCTCTGCCACGACCCCGGGAGGACTCATCTTCTAAAAATAAGAGGTAATTTTGTGTTCTAAATAGGACGACAGATTTTCACTCCACTTTCGAAAACACTCCAACTACTTCAGCCCAGATATCCAGAATGAAATAATAGAAGTGATATCGAATCTCACTCTGTGGCTTTTTGGACGAGGTCAGCTGTTTTAAGGAGGAACAATTGTCAGTAACCATAAGATATGATAACGGTCTCAACATAGTCGTATAATATCTAGGTTTTATAAATTCCACCTGCAAGATGTCCAAGGACTGGCAAATTAATTTTGGATACATTGAATACACACCATTTGGGCGATGCTCCAATTCCTGCACAGTATTATGATGGCACTAGCATCATGTCTGGTAAAAATTGACACCTGCAAGCTATTACTATAGTGAATAATTTTTCCAGACCCAAAATGCCACTCTTGATCAGGATAGAGATTTCATACCAAGTACAGACATCGAGCAGTTTCTGAAACGCTCTATATTTCGCTAAAACCTGTTAGAGGCTCAGAAAAAGGAGTCCCCAAAAAGACTTTTGTACACAGTCGACAGTGGGCGAAAGTATTATATTAGATTTAACAGTCGATACACAACCAGAAAACACTGGAAAATCAACATTTACTACAAAGTAATAGATAATATCATAGTAAACCTAGAACGCGATTTGAAAATCTACCGTTAGCTCGTGTTGTGGATGTATTTCTTAAACATTTAAAATACCACTGCAAACTACGGTGTATCAAAGTAAGCTACCATCTACTGATGTTTATACTATCATACAGGACTGCTTATTATTTTTCTTTATTTTGTACACGCTTTTTCTAACGTTGTCATGCCTGAAAGGACCACGGAGGAAAAATATATATAGAAAACTTTATTAAAGAATATTATTCTTATATTTTGTGTCAGGCTGGTCCCTACAGACCTACCCCACAATAAGACCCTAGCTACACCAATGTAAACTTTTAACCGTCACCTATGGGACATCTGGCGACCCGCGTTTCGCAATTCGAACACTAATACAGCTGACACATGACGAGATGGAAAACGTCCCGATCGCAACTCAGAGACTTCTATCTGAATTTTATGTAGATGACTTGTTGACGACAGCCGACTCACTCGAAGAAGCAATCACATTACAAAAACAAATACGTAAATTATTGCATGCAGGAGAATTTAATCTACGAAAATTAGGACCTAACTGTGAAGAGTTACTAAATGGCAAATATACCAATCAAAGATCGTAAAGCTACCACACGCTTTCAAATCGAATTTGATAACTCTATAAAAGTACTTGGTATTCTATGGAATCCGATACATGACACATTCGGATTTAAGGTATCTTTAGGACCCCTGAGGCTATTTGGCCCATTAGGATGGCAGCTAAACCCTATGTTTCAAAAATTATGGATCGATGGGATCAATTGGGATGATGCGCTACTTACGACCTTACATTGGCAGTGGTTACAGTTTAGAGCACAATTATCTAAATTAGAACTAATAAATATCTCAAGATCGATACAAAATACAAATAGCCATCTATCTATCGTACTGCATGCATTTTGTGATGCTTTTACCTTTGCTTACGCTGCAGTAGTCTATTCGGTATGCATTTTGAAGGATGGGAAGACAATTGTTACACTGTTAACTGCTAAAATCAAGTTGGCTCCCATCAGATAAATAAGTGTCCTTAGATTAGAGCTATGTGGAGCTCATTTGCTTTCTAAATTAGTAATAAAAGTGACGAATTCCTTGCGGATTACCAAAATTCAAACCTATTGTTGGACCGATTCACTTAACGTGCTCGCATGGTTACGCAGGTATCCACGGCAATGGCAAACATTTGTTACAAACCGAGTCAGTGAGAAACAAGAAAGCATGTCTGTAAATCAATGGAACTACATACATATGTGAAATCCCCAGAGAAACCAGCGGACTGTGCGTCATGTGGAACACCAAATGAATGAAAGGATCATCCCCTCAGGCTACAAAAGGCTAAAACAGAATGGCAACTTAAAAATATTGAAGGAAAATAGAAAAACAGAAGAAATCACTTTAGTCGAGATGTCCGAAATTAGAAAACTAATCGAACGACGAATACAACAAACTTCTTTTAATGAGGAAATAAGAATTTTAACACATAGGCAACCAATTGTAAAAGCAAGTAAATTATATAACGTCAATCAATTTATTGATGGAGGTGGTCTGCGTAGAATAGTGAGGCCGAATTGAAAATTTAATTTTATCAATTAATCAAAAGTATCCTATAAGTCTGCCCGAAAAACACCAGTTGACTTTCCTAGACAGAAATGATTGCCATATTCGAAGTTTTCATGGTGGCGCTAAACTCACACTGAATCTAATAAGAAAACGATATTGCATACTTAGTGCCCATAACGTCGTATAGCACCAAATTCATAAATGTGTGTAATATTTCCGCTAAAAGACTGTCGCTCAACAGTAATATTAATGGGTTGTCTTCACACCCCACGAGTCAACCAAAGTCGTCCCTTTTCACACACAGGGGTCGATTTTAGTGCATATATTCCCATCAAAGAATCTAAATGCAGGGGACGACCTAGGACAAGCAAATATTAGTGTGTTTGTATGTTTGTCAACAAAAGCAATAAATTTGGTGTTTGTGAACGAATTATCCACTGACGCATTTCTAGCTGCATTCTGCCGATTTACAAGTCTTCGAGGGCTTTGTAGTGACAGTTCTAGTGATTGCGGGACCAATTTTGTAGGGGTTATTCAGCAACTAATCAAGACAAAATTAAAAAGTTAATACGGGTTGGCATCAGACGCCGCCATTGGATTGCTTACACAATACGGTACATAATGGCATTTTATTCATTCAGTCTCCCCACATTTTGGTGGGTTATGGGCAGCGGGAGTGAAATCGGTGAAATTTTACCTTAAACGAATAATAGACGAGTTTTGTTGACCTGTGAAGAAATGACTAAACTTCTAACGCAAATTGAGGCTTGCTGTAATTATGGACCTCTCTGTCCTTAACTAATGATCCCGAGGTCTTTAAAGCGTTAATCCCAGACCATTTTCTAATAGGCTTCCAGAACCTTCTCACACGTTGACAAATGATACACATAATGGTCCAAGATTTTTGGAAATGTTAGCTACCAGAGTATCTTGCGCGGCTCCAACACTATCCAAAGTGGGCCCAATCCACACCTAACATAAGAACTGGTAACTTAGCATTAATTGAAGTTGAACGTTTACCTCCATCGAAGTGGCTACCTGCACGAGTAATCAATGTTCTTCATGGAAATGATGGTATAATCAAAATTGTCGCATTAGGGACTCAGTTTACTACTTTGAAATGTCCAATCGCAAAGGTGTGTTTACTACTTATTATTGAAAATGAGGACCGATAACCAACAGTACACAGAACTTACCAATTATGATAAATTGTTTTTAACTATAGGCGTACAGAATTTAGGATAAAAATTAGTTACAATTGAAAAGTTCCAATCAGAGTTTAATAGATAAATGGAACCGAACTTAAAAACTATAACAAATCTCCAATTCATTCATGAGACATGACATAAATAGAGGAATAGAGGAAAATATCTTTCCTATAATTTGGATTTCAAAATAAGTATCTGGTTTCTTTTTATTCAAGGTTAGATCCCATAAAGTGGGACCAGGGCGGCCCATTCTGCCAAGCTGGTAAAAATATCAATCACCTGTCTTGTCCAGATAAGAGAGTAGACCCAATAAAATCTATCCTTCACCAGCAAAATGTCGCACAAAGTTTTTTGGGAGCTCTACGACGGCTCGAGGAGGACACTGCCGAACAATTTACTGTGACAAAGCAACAAATTACGTTGGGGCCAAAAAGCAGTTGCAAGAAGAGAAATATATGATAGAATCCAGTCACTCTCGAAACGAAATTATAGAAGTATGCAGCTCAAAGACCATCGGTATTCGTTTTATTCCACCTCGAGCTCCACATTTTGGCGGGCTCTGGAAGGCAGCAGTCAAATCAGAGAAACATCTCTTGCAACGGACTCTAGCCACAGACTCATTAACATACGAAGAGATTGAAATAGTTGTTGTGAAAATAGAAGCAGTGCTTAATTCTCTACCAATCACGCCCATGTCATCTGATATGAAGGACTTGACAGCATTGACACCGGGTCACTTCCTAATCGGAGAGCCATTTACAAGTACCAATGATCCAAAGGCTAAGCCCTCAAATGTCAATCTCATTAGTCATTGCAAACGTGCTTCACACATTAAAAACGAATTCTGGAGGCACTGTACCATGAAGTATTTAAGCCAATTGCAACACAGGTATAAATGAAAACAACGATGTCAAAATGTTCAACCTGGTACCATGGTCTTGGTAAAGAAAGACAATATTCCTGCATTAAAATGACCAATAGGATATATAATTAACACGATTAGAGGAAATGCTGGATTGGTTTGGGTAGCGGATATCGGCACTTCTGGTGGAACCATCCAATGCGCAATACACAGGCTTGCACCGCTACCTATAGAAACGGAGTCCTCCTATGATGCTGCAGCTAAAAATGGGACAGCAAATTAAGAAACGATTTCTACTACAACAAGTTCGAATATACCTCAACACACTCGAACAACTAGAGATGAACCCACAACATCGTACGAACCCACTCAACCAAGAGAAAATGCAAATTCTAGAAAGAAACAACGGAGTTCGATGGGATCTGCTATTGTATTACTTCTGATTTGTCTAATGCTCCCATCAATCAATAATTATTCTATCGAAACAAATAGATGGAAACTCGTCGTATTTTAAGACATGACAGCTAATTAGAAGGATTTTGCTCTTCTTAAAAATTGCACCAGGGCTTTAGAGAATTATGCCAAAGAATCAATGAAGGAAAACAATGTTTAGGAATCATTGCACACATGAAACAACTGCTATTAGAATAAATGATATTGGCACAAATGAAAATCACTTGCTGGATCTGATAAAAAATCAGATATCAATCATGGATGCCACCTTGAAGAATAATCTAATGATCGTCAGTATCAGCAAATAGAAGTACATATTACCGAACCCAGCAAATTCACAACAAAAAGGAAGAGACGTACCAACCTTGTCCGCAATTCTTAAAGTGTCCAACTTTTTCAGAATTCAGATCTCAATCTTAGACATCATCATCGATACTCATCACGGGAAAATCAGTCTGTTATTGATTTCACCACTGCAGTTAAAATAAGAATTAATAAAAATAAAAACTAATCTATCGTCATTATTACGCCTACCAATAGAACAGGACGAGGCACTTAAATATTATACATATTGATGATTATCGAGGGAAAGGTCGGTGAACGATATATTATATTCAAGCTAACTCTTCCCTTATTTTCGCTTGAAGAATTCGAACTATTTACGGTCACTCCAGTTCCAGTACAAACTAATGACACTTTTGTGACAATCCAACCATCCTTCCCATTCTTAGTCATAAACCTACATCGGGATCCACTCACAGAACAGGAGTTCCAACTATATCTCATCATCGAAGAAGGTTAACATCTTTGTAAACAGAAACACCCCATATAACTATAGAAAGGGATCGCACATCAGTGCCTGCGAAATAAAATTTTTTAACCACCTGGAGCAGTCACCAGCATGCCAGATAGTCAAGGTAAAGGATGGACCTCATTGGATCCGGCTGTATAGTCCAAACCAGTGGATATATGCACTGAGTAATAAAACCAATACTAATGTAGTATGTCATTGAAGAAACAGAAATTTTGAAAATCCGAGATCGTTGCCTCATAAAGCAGCCGTTGGTCATCATACAGGGACATATTGCCTATCGCAGATATGGATATCGGGCCAATCTAGCCGGTCAAAAATATTTATTTCGGTTTTTTAAATTTTAGTACATCTCTCGTTGATATTAAAGCTGCATGATATTTTTCTAAAAAATAATGCATCTAAAAAGGTTGTACTTATAGAAAAAAAATAAAAAACTCTATTTTTAAATATGATTTTATTATTTGCATGCAAGAAAAGATAGAATTAATTTTAAATCTAAGATGACGATGAATTCCATGGTTCTTCGTCGTCATGGTCACTTTCAATAACATCTTGATCCGCATCTGCTTCATATTCAGAGGAAGGTTCAGCTGGTAACAGTAATTCTACTGCCTCTTGGTGTTAAAACTTCGTTTAAGTTAAAAAAAAATCGAAGAAATTTCGAACTACGAGCTTTTCCTCTATTTCGAATTGATTTCAATTACGACGGAACTTCGTCCAATTGTTTGTAGACTGTTGATAGGCCCATGCTCTCTTATTTTACATATATACGCTGTATTCCTGAAATGTCTTACGTTAGTTTCCGGTATCAATGTCACTTTTCGAAGGGCACAGTTTAAAGAAAATAGCAGAGCTTTTTATTATTATACAGCAGTGTGTGAAATATGAACACTTAAATTTTTCTCAACTTTGTGCATAAAATGATTTTAAAGTGAACAAAGAAAAAAAACATTGAATAAATGATTAACGCGCCGATTGTGAGGAAACTCGTATAATTTTAATATTCATTTTTTTTCATTGGTGTAATGCATTTAATCTTCTGTAAGTTTTTTTTTTTTTGTAATTAATTTAAACCAGTATCGTATTAAAAATAAAAATTAAAACATAAAATTTCTATTATTAGCTGGAAATATGAGGTAAGTGCTATAAATTATCAAGTTAATAACAATATAATATTGCAATATATAATTTCCCTTTATATGTGACTATTTCCATTTTGCAAATATTTTTCATACTTTATGGCAGCGCTAATCGCTTGTAAAATAAAAGGCATAATTTATGCTGGCTTCACTTTTTGCGGGCTACCATCAGTCTATATATTGAAGTCTGTGGAACTTATTGAACCACCGATCCACAGGGTTTTTCCAGCTAGGCCATCCATAGAGCAGGAGGTGATAGTACCCAGTAGTAGTCGAACAGGGGGAGAGGCATATTAACCTTTTCAGAGTTACAGGGCGATTAAGAAAAAGTCTAGCGAACCCTTAAATATTATTTTAACTTCTGACCCTCAAGCCTCAACTTCACTCAAAGACGTTGACTGGCAACAATTTCAAGACAGGCTCTCTCAATTTCTCGCAGGTAATCTCCCTGACTCGCAACGGAATCTCACGAACTTGGAAATTGAATTCCACATTGACTTCCTCACCAACGCCATTGAAGAAAATGTCGCCTTCTTTTCTAGTGTAGTGCCGAGCAAACACTACAAATACAAAAATCTCCCGCCTCAACTGCAAAAATTATACAAATATAGGCAGAAACTTCGAAAAATACTTAACCGTATTTTTCACCGAACCCTTAATAGTCACAATCCAGCCTACAGAACCGTGTTATCGCAAATTAACTGCTTGTCAACAATCATTGAGGAACAAACGAAAATGTTTCTCGATCAAGTGTTTAGGAATAAACTGGCCTCCATTCAACCCGGTCCACACTGCTTTCAGGACATCAACAGGATTTGCAACAGGAAAGCAAACTCCACAAAACCATTTTAAGCGGCTCAAACGCTTACAATCTTCCCCAAGAAAAATGCAACGCTTTCGCGGAATATTTCCAATCCACCTTCAAAGACAACTCATCTCTAAGCGATGCTAACTTTAACAACACCGTAGACTCGACTGTTGAAGGTTTCACTGCCCAGTCAGTGGAATCCTCCACCACAATCTTTAATTCTACAAACACGTCCTTAAATCCGGATGATTTAAGCATCTTTTCTAATCCTGCTCACGTTTTCGCCCTAATCAGGACTATCAGAGGCAAAAAGTCCGCCGGCCCAGATAACATTTCAAACAAAGTCATCAAAAACTTCCCACCTGTTGCCATAGAATTTCTCACAATAATCTTCAATAATTGCCTCAATAATTCCTACTTTCCTGATGTCTGGAAAACCGTGCGCATTGTTCCAATTCCCAAAATAGGAAACTCGAGAAACCTTAACGAGTTCCGCCCAATTTCTCTTCTGTCAAACCTGGGCAAACTTTTCGAAAAAATAGTCCGCCAAACACATTAAAAATACCTGCCTCGACCTAAATATCAGGCAAGATACCCAATTCGGCTTCAAGCCCCAGCACTCCACTTTTCACGCTCTGCTCAAATTGCTCTCTGATTCTACACACGCCCTCAACAAAAGGGAGCAGACAGTAGACTGCTTCCTTGATGTAGAGAAAGCGTTTGACTCAGTCTGGACAAACGGGCTAATATTCAAAATTATAAACCTCGAGTTCCCGCCTTATCTCATCCGGGTTATACATAGCTTTCTGTCATCCCGGAATTTCTACATAGAAATTGAGAATGTCAAATCTCAGGCAACATCAGTCAGTGCTGGTGTAACCCAAGGTTCGGCCCTCGGACCTACTCTCTTCAATCTATTCACCTATGACCAGCCGCCAACGACTCAAATTCCACCACACTACTTTATGCTGATGACTCCCTTACGTACGCCCACTCCATGTCATCCAATTTCGCTGCTACGAAAGTGGAGCGGCATGTCCTCAAACTTGGCGAGTTCTACAGAAAGTGGGGCATCAAAATTAATACTAACAAATCTGAAATGATTTGCATCCGAAACTCCTCCACAAGGGGAAGACTCAATCTCGCCACACGAGCCAACAACATAGAAATTGAAGTCAATAACGAAAAGCTCCAGCCTTCAAAGAACACCAAATATCTTGGTGTCTCTTTCAATAACCTGTTGAAATTCAACAATCACGCCAAGCTAACCATGAGGAAAGCCAACTACGCTTACTCCCTGCTCAACCCTATTGTCAGAAGGAGAAACGGTCTCCCGAAAGATACAAAGCTGCTTATATACAAACAGCTCATCCGCCCAATCATCTGCTACTGTTTCCCCATCTGGCATACCATTTCGACATCATACATTAAGCAAATCAGCGCCCTCGAAAGAAAGATCCTAAGGTCCTGTACAGGAGTGTACAGGAAACCTGACGGACACTACTTTCCCAACACCTTTTTGTATGACAATGCAAACATCACTCCAATCGAGGACCATCTCATTTCTCTAGCGGTCAAACAACTTGAGAAGATCTCTCAACATCCTAACCCCCTCATTAGCCAGCTTTCAACTCAACTTCAAGTTGAAAACTTCCACTACTTATCACCTCTCCACCTAATCAACTCGGAAACGAGAAATATTTATTATATGGGCGAAAGATTTACTTTCTTCACCAGTTCAGGAAGCCACCATCGTGGATAGGACAACATCCAGGCATCTCGGTCATCGTGGGATTTATCAACGCTGGACCATTCCGGACTTTCGGGATAATTCTCACCATGCTGGAAGAAACGCCGATCTTCAACTCACAACTAGTTAGAGAAATCTCTAACATTCCACAACTTCCCACTCCCATCCAACTTCCTTTTTCCTCTAAATTCCAAAAGTATCAAATAACAGACAAGAACACAGCCTGCCGTCGCGCAACAGGCTGTAATAATTTCGACATCGTGTAACCTTAAGTTAATAATTATTCGAACAATTAAAATGTGTAAAGTGAATCAAAGAGAAAAGTGAAATCGAGGCCAAAATTAAAGCCTGTACGTATACAATTTCAAATATCCCGGGATATCGGTTCGGTTTAAAAATTCGACATAATTCGTTAAAATCCGTTAATCGCGTGTGAAGTACACTTGACTTGACTTGACTTTAATGGTCAGTTCCCTCGCAGCACCTCGACCAGATACATCACCCGTCCAGTCCTATCCGCAAGTCGTGCTGCCTAGTCCAACGGCAAGCACCCGTTAATCGTGTTGGCCCGAGAATTAGTTATTGCACGCATACTGTTCTGTACCCTCGTGTAGGCTTCTCTGCCGATAAGTGTACGTTAGTCGTGTTGATCAGAAAAGTAGTGAGCACACGAAGATATATTCCGTCCCCGTTCCTTGTTGGCTACTCTGATGATGAAGCACTCGTTAATCGTGTTGGTCAGAAGAGTAGTGAGCACATGCATAAATTCCATCCCCGTACCCCCGTGTTGGCTAATCTGACGACAAGCGCATGTAATCCTGTTGGTCAGAAGAATAGTGAGCGCACGCTCCCTCCCGTGTCCCTCGTGCTGACTGCTACAAATGACAAGTGCACGTTAATCGTGTTGGTCTGAGAAATAGCGAGGGCACACTCCTACCACGCACCTACGCCGCGTACTTATAAGTTAATAAAAGCACGTAAGTGAGTGTAGGCTTAGTAATGTGTATTAGGTAAGCTAGGAACCACCCGATCCGCAGAGCTAGAACAGCGCTTTGAACCTAACAATGTCGGGAAAACGGCCGTGGACAATCTTCTGACTACCCACACACCAGCACCAGATGTGTTGTTCAACGAAATCACATATTTGGACCGAGTTTTTTCCTACTTAATCTGCCGGAACATAAAAACCCAAAAGAATCTGAAAATATTAATTTTCCAAAGCGACACCTTGTAGGAAATAGTCAAACCGAAATTTACTAATTATTTCACCGAACCTTTTATGATTAGCGCAAACCGGTAGGTATTTAATTGAATACAATCCATTCGTAAAGAAGTTTTGAATTACAGTTGGAAACATAAGGCCTATTTCATTTAGCGATAGCATGGAAGAAGAAATAAGCCCAAAAATAATCCCTGAGTAATAAATACTGAAAATAAATTTTATAAGGTTATAGGTTGCTCCTTTCCAGGAATGTGCTTTGTATTGAAATCGTATAGACCCTAAATAAGTTTGTTGAATACAACCACAGCTGCTGATCTAAAAATCTAAACATAGAAACAAAGAATTTTCTGATGAATTTTTCTTTTTTTTTCAATTTCAAAGCTGTTATACCAATAACTTATCCCGTTTTTCCTATATCGGATCTTATTTTCTTTTATATTTTGTTCGAACAATTTCCACCACGAAGTAACGCATTTTGAACGGTTGTTAAAAGTTATCTACATAATACTCTTCATGCCCACCCCTTTTTTTTCTGGATTAAATCCAATTGAACGGCACGTACAAATCTCATCAAATTTGATGAACCGTTTTAATACGATACCAGCAATGTAATAAACTTTTTACATAGGTAGATTTAAGTAAAATGAGCCTACACACTTGTGCCTGTACCTATGTATATCTGTCTGTTTGTCTGTCTGTTTATCTGTCGATATTATAAAAATTCGATATCAAGAAAAATATATATATACCTACAAGAATATAGGTAAAGTGTTTTGCGTAATGGGATTCTAAGCTCATAAGTATACACATAAGTTAGGTACAATATTGGAGTAGAGATTGTAGAAATTTGAAATGAGTGCTGTTAGTATACCGCGATATGTATTTTACTGGCATCTCATAGGTACATTTTTAATTACTCAAAGATACCGTAAACTACTGGTGATTCATTTTTTCTGCACCCTATAAGCTTTAAATAATTCCCATGTACATGCCTTAGTATAAGCTTCCTATATATGACGTCATTGGCATATTCCATGCTTGGGAAAAACATGACCCAAATAAACCCAATCGGATTAATTGCTTTTCAACTACCCGCAAAGTGTTCAAGAGATGTGATGAGCTTAACGTCCGGATGATGTGATGGATCTGTATCTTGCGCGCACTATCCTTCTATATGTAATGTTTAAGTATGTGTATATATGTATATATATGTAGAGGGCGAATATAGAGGAGAAGAGCAGGTTGCCTACTAGTATATACTACTTTCATACATATAGTAAATGCCTGCAAATGACAGAAGACCTATAGGCATGCGCTAATTTACTGGCAGGACCTTGCCACTTTTCTATTTTTTTTCTTCCTTTTTTTTATTTGAATGAATGCACTCTAAGCTGGTATACGTATATTCATAAAAAAAGAAAAAAAATCAGAATTATTACAATAGTTATGTGTGAATGTACAACGGAAGTCGGAAGTAAAAAAGAAAGAAAAAATGATTTATTTAGAAATTCTTGAATCGAAATTCTACAGTGGTTTAGGCCGACAAGGATTTGATTGAACCGTAAAGTCTGCATTCAAGGCTAAAAATCAACGGAAAAATATAACAGTAATGTTCATGTTTCCTGTAAAATAATGCAAAAAAAAAATGGAATAAAAACCACACTATAAAATTATAGCGGTAAGATAAGATATGAAAAGGGTAAATAGGGTTTTTCGAAAAGTAAAAAAAAAAGACAAAAAAACAAATCAGAGAAAAAGAAAAGGAGAATAATTTTCCTTCACTGATTTACCGCACCCTCCTGTATTCATGTATGTTTCTGATAGGCTTATAACTGTTTTTGCAGACTTGTTTTTATTATTGTTGTTGTTATTGTTTTTGTTACTGAAACCCTTTATCCTTCAGGAACTGTAGATGGGGATATATTATTCCCCAGCCACACATATCAAAATCGTGTAAAGAGACCATGCCAACATTTAGCTGAAATTGGAGTTGGCGTAAAGGGACGGCGTGGAGGGTCTGGCTTAAAGTTTTCCCGCTTTTCTAATTCTCACATTCTTCTAAAACAGCAACAGCAGAGTAGCGTAGAAGTAGTATAGTAGCAGTAGCAGTAGCAGCAGCATCTGGTCTGGTTACCACTTCCATTCTATTCATCAGATTCAATGTTTTTCTTTTTTTTCTAGCTTAACTGTTGGTTCTTTATCCTCACATATAGGTTACGCTACGTTAGCATATCATTAAAAGTGTGTGTGTGTATATGTGGATATGTACATTTGAATAGAACATTTATATATAGATAAACTAACCACCCACCATCTCTCCAGTTATCCACTTTCCACAACAACCCAAATATCTTATATACATTTTTTCCTAGTATCCATTTTATTCGTGAAGATTTCTGGGGTGTCGGCATTCATTTGGACGTGGTTACGTTCTGCTTTTGCAATCAAAAACAAAAGCATTTTTTCCAGAGTATGCAGCAGCACCAAAAGAATTTCCACCTCGATATTTCACAGTAGCAGACAAGAAATGAAAAGTGCTAGCAGCAATATGCATAGTAATTTTTGTTTTTTTTGTTTGTTTTTTTTGTTTGTTTTTTTTTTTGTTGTAAGTTTTACTACATCTTCCAGCAATTATATCATTGCGCATAAGCTAAGAGTCTTGGAGATGGGGTTTTTGATTTTTTTTGCATTTTCTGTATGCACACAAATCCATCGTATAATGTTACTGTATACTATAATAGGCAATGGATATTAAATACCTACACACACAGATATACTTACAAATTCTGTCTACTGAACTTTTTCACAATGTGCATTCTTTCACAGCATAAGGACACCAATTAAAATTGAGAATAATATGAAATGAGAAAGAAAGTATACAAAAAAAAAGTAACTTTTGTACTGTCAGCCAGTACATTAATGAACTTAGTCAATTCTTTTAGATAACCTTGCAACAAAATTGTTTGTTGCTAGGTCGCAGTAGTATTGTAAGGTAAAGAAAAAGAAATCAGAAATTGCATTGTATGGAAGACGATAAGGTAAAAGTTTTACAATAATATGAAAATCGAATTCTGAGAAAATTGTATATTTAAAAGGTGAATTCGTAATTTATATATTTTTTTCTTAACAAGAAAAAATAAAATTCGATTCCAAGGTTTTCTATTTTTTTGTCTTTTTATTTCTGAATAGAAATAGTCTCAGAAATCAAAGAAACTTTTCTTTTTGTATGTATAATGTGAATTGTGATGGAGGATTATTTAAGGCTGCCAAGAAATCCCTTTTCATCATGTGACGTCTTATGGAAGTATGTAGGTTTTATAGAATTAATTTGGTTCTGTTTTTATTTATTTTTTTTCTTAAAAGTTTACTTTAATTTAATTTATTCATTTAACTGTGTTCTATAATTATATATATGCTAGAGCTAGCCATAGAAAGGTATTTTGACACCAAGAGAGGAAAGCAACAAAAAAAGTCTTATTGTCCCATAGGTAATTGGATTTTTTTAACTATTATCAAGAAAGTTTCTTTTCAAAACGAAAGTCCACGAATTGGTTTGTGTAGTGTAATGATTTTTCGATGCGGAATTACAAAAAAGAAAGAATCCTCCTTGGAAGTAGTATCGAATTATTTAAAATGCAAACCTAATTGAAATGTTTCAACAATTACAGTATGCACTATCTAAAGAACACATACCCATACGGATAAGGAATAAGAGTAAAATATAAAACAAAGTAATTTTCAACGATGTGTATACTCGTAAAAAGTTATCTAGTTAAATTTATCTGCGTGGGAGGCTACTGGAGAAATTCAGTTTTTTTTTAAATGTGATTCCAGTTAATTATTTGGAGGTCAAGTTTATATACATTCCTGGATACTAAATAAAACATGCATGATATTGCAAAACTCGTTACATTTAGGGTGGTGATAATACGATGGAAACAAAAATTTGTATGATCGCGAAACTTTTGGGGAAGATGAATTTATAATTGGCTAAATACCAATTTAGCTGATACTCTAGATCAATTTCGGTAAATATAACCGCCCCCCCGACAGTTTTCCAAATATACGTGAAAAATCTGGAAATTCGTTATGGAAACCCTATATGAGCGCAGCCCGATTATACTGAATTTTGAACTAAAAGCTTTAATTACTATGAAATGGTGTGCAAAATGTCAGCATTTCACATGATTTATTGTCAAAGCTTTTGTATTGCAATACCTGAGATAACTTACAACTAGATGTGCAAAACTCCACATAAACCCGGAACACTTTTTGAAAGCTCTTTAACTTCTTATTCAACCAAAAAATGCTATCATTGCGAAGAATTTATTTGGCATAATATAGCAAGAGAGAGAGAGAGAGAGAGAGAGAATGTGTAGGGCTTTCTATTAGAAGGCCATTAGCTCGTTTAAGTTGGACCGCGTTTTTGTGAGGTTTTGCACATCTAGATGTAAGTTGTCTCAGGCAATACTATGTAGGGGTTACCCGATTTTGTCAATACAAACTTAATCATACTTTTATCATAAAATAATTACTGTATGCAAAATTGTAGCTCTTTTAGTCAAAATGAAATTTGCATACAAGATTTTTGTCGGCCAATTCGGAAAAATGATTTGACAGAGTCATAAGTTTTCTTGTTTATTAGAATTCTAGATTGTATACATATATATAGTTTAATATCGTTTAATCCTTATGTGACCATGAAAGTTTTAATCTTCTATCACCCGAGTAAGGTACCTGGTACCCTCACATAATTTGGACGTAAATTAGTGCATGAACAAGAAAGTGTTATTATTATGACCCATACTACACATAATGTAATATCCATACACCATTAATGAAAGATATTTCGCAGTTATTGTCTGCGATGAAAGGGATCCGTCCAAAATTTGTACACCAACGCCGACGTACTGAATTGGTGGCAGCAACGGGATGGGAAACACTGCAGTAGAAATAATCAGAAAATACAGAGTTTACATTCAGCAGCAACTACAAGCATTAAGGCATAGATATGTTTTATAATAAATTTTTTCCGTTCATCCAGAGGCCATTTTAGTATTGTACGTGACTAAGAAAAACAGAGCAGTGCTGTTGCTGTAAAGTATGCAGTACGAACAGGATGTACGTAATAATGCCGAACAAAGACCAGAAATAATACACTTCTATAACGAAACTAAAACAAGAGTAGACACACAATCGACCAGTTGTTAAGAAATTACACCACGAAACGTAGAGCCAATAGATGGACGTTAGCATTTTTTGTTCAACATAATATATGTTGTATGTTTAGCAACTTTTATCATATATCAGGTAAAATGTTCACCCTATCATGCAACGAACAGAGCGCCGGCGCTTATTTCTGAAGGACTTGGGAAAAAATTTTTGCCTACCGTCAGTTCTGAACGGGTAAAAATTGCAAAAAGTAATCTCTCATTAACTTGTACGAACTGCGATTGAAACAGACCTGGGAAAGAGGAGTACACGAACGCTGACACCTAAGGAAGTATGAGGTAGGACTAAGCATAGAGGTGCGTGTGTATGCTGAAAAGCAATTTTGAATCTAGAATTCCATCCAGGGCAGACTGGGAATCACTATTCGTATTTCAACCATTGACAAATCCAATTACAATTTATACTGATGGCCCTAAATACGATGAAGGCATAGGAGCGGGAGTTTTCTGGGAGGAGCCTGAGATTAAATTTGCGTTGCAACTTGAAAGTCATGACACGGTTTTCTAGGCAGAAGTCAAGGCCATTCTCGAAGTGAGAAGGCACTCAGACACTGACAACAAGGAGATAGCCATCTACTCAGATAGCCAAGCAGCTGACAAGGCTTTACCTAAGCCCCTTATGACTTCCAAACTAATAATGGAGTGCAAGACTAGCCTGAACTCCCTTTCTCGGAATAACAGGGTGATAGTGCATTGGGTGCCGGGGCACAGCAACATTAGCGAGAGTGAAAGGGCAGACAATTTTGCTCGTCTTGGTGTACGCTCGAAGGAACCTGCCTCTGCTGTCGGGATTGCACCAAAACATCTCGTTTCTATCATTTCAAGCTGTGGTGACTGCCAACAAAGTAGCCTTTGGGTAGAAGACCCTTCGGGTAGAACAACAAAGGAACTGTGGGGTAAACTAAACCCAAATGAAACGAATAAGCTCTTAGGACTTAACAAGCCAACCTTGAGAACTCTGGTGTCCATTCTCACTGGGCACTCCTCTCTCAGGGGTCACCTTCACTATATCAGACTATTTGATGATCCTACATGTAAGGTTGAGGAAAGGAGTATGAAAGAGTGACCCACTTTTTTGTCACTGCCCGGCACTCTCAGGAATATATTACAGATTCCTTAACTCACATCTCCTGGACGAATTACACGAAGCCGGCAAGGACGACTGCGGGCCAATACTGAAATTTATAAGAGCGTCCGGTTGGGACCTACGAGCGTCGCTCATGGGTCTGCAGGATGAACAATGGGCCTTGATTTGGCCTACATTTCGGGATGCTCGGGATCCTAAAAATCTATCTCAATCAATCGATCAATATCACCAGTTCTTCTATAAGGAATAGGTTTCTAGTTTCTTTGATCGAGCAATGATTTCCAATACACTGATTTTATGCGTTCTTGGCACTAATATTTCCAGTAAGTTAAGCGGAACATATCACATTTTTCTGTTGCCAAAGAAGCACCGAAATGTCTTGGATTTCAGAAACGGGGTAAGAAATATTTCAGCCCATCGAATCTAGCACTCCTCTACAAGTCCTACGTCAGACCTAGAATGGAATGCAATTCCTATATTTAGGCCGAAGCTACCTACTCGCCCAGCCTTAGCTTCATTGGACAGTATCCAAAAGAGTGGCTACAAGCTTATTGCCGATGTGCCAATAACTTTTTATATCGACTCACCCAAGTATTGCCACAAGGGGGGATGCTTTTCACTCCTTACATTCGTGATCAACGATCTGATAAAATATCTATTTTGACTCCTTCTAGAATGATTTCTGTACTCAGTATGCGTCCTACAAACCGCGTGCATTTTTTTACCTTTCGAAATACTTTCAGTCGTACAATAAAATTCCGTGCAACTTGTTTTCTCTCGAAGTGTGCGAATATGGAATAGTCTACCATCTACTGGCTTTCATCTGGCATACAACCTGCGAAAGTTTAAAAGTGACATATCAGCACCTTGATCACTTCTGGTAATTTAGTTATGTCAATTTTGGTGGCATTTGCCACTGCTTTGTTAAAGGACCTATTTAACACATCAGATGAATGCCTCAACAGAGTGTATGGTACACCTCTATTTAAAGCTCGCAATTTGACTCCTGGAAGAATCGCATAATGTTGACGATAGTAGCGGCTGAATACCTTAGATTGGGAGGCGATCAGAAGTTCCAAGAATTTAAGGGCCGCTTCGTGTAATCTTGATCTCGATGCTAACTTTTGATTAAAAACCGTTGAGTTCTCACATTACCACGACTATATAGCTAGGATATGAAATGAGTGTTAGACCAGTCTCTCTCGAGTAAATCTATGTGGTGCCATCAAAGTGTGTCACTCTGATCAAATGGACCGTCGAAGTCCAGACTGCCCCGATAACAGCGAGGCTTAGCGTTTGCTCTAATGTTAGTCTTTGAGCCTTCGAGGAATGATAGGCTGGCTTTCGTCCCTATCCACCGAGTTGCGGCACCGATGTTGGTTGTCGATGAAAAGCACTTAGTCTCTCCGGATTGACCCTATATCGACGCGGTAAAGATATAGTCAGCATTTACGATCAATGAGTTTGAAACCGGGATAAGTGCTTCTTGTTGTTCAGGTGCTGGTGTTAGGTCCCAATACGTCCGAAGGCAGACAAACCCGACAACCTTAGATACGGGAACCCTAAAAGGAAAGTTTCTATCTGCTGAAACCAAAGGCATAAATCGAAGAGGAAACATCTGTTAAACTATTTGATTTTATAAGTCTTCTTTCTTAGTAATTACAACTGTGTTTGACCTTTCTTTAATATTATTAGTTGTAAATAATTAGAGGAGATATGCAATACATCTTAAAATAATACGATTTCTTTTTTGCTTTCTAAAATTGCTACTATACATGGACAAAAAGACAATAATAAATAATTTTGTGTTTTGTCTTTGAACACTTTTAATCGCGACCTACTAACACACACCCTGTCCAGTTCTCAAAGTGCTTTCGATGTACTTAGCGCAAACCTTACGAATGCAGTGTTGCTGCTCAAGGTCATTAACGCCGCACAGTTGACGTCATTAAGCCGCCACACACTCTTCTCATCTCTCTCTTATCCCGTTTCCTTAATTATTTGTCACCACGGCGAGCAGTTTTCCTTTCGTCTCGTATCTACAATATATCCTTCGGCTGTAAGGAAACCGCGGTATTTCACATGCATCTAAAAGCTTATTGTCCATGTTGGTAGAAATGCACTTAGGCCAAGTTTTCATAGTGAATCATCTCTCAGAATAACTCCTAGATCACTGTGTGTAAGTTGCTGTATATAATTTTGATTACAGAATTCTTGAAGTGCGGGAGGAACAACACAGCATGCAGGATAGATTAATTTGTATTATAACAGGAGGAAAAACACTTCCTTTATACAATTCTCGAAGTGAATCAACATGTATATCTGAAATCACCAGTTAACAAATCATCTTTTCCAGCCTAATTTTCCAAATAGTTTCCATAAACGTTTTAAATCCTGAAAGGCTTCAGTAAATCTGGTCACCGTTTTTCCGTCTTTTAACCAATTTCCAAATTAGTAGCAATAATATTGAACATTTTTGTTTTTGCTTGATAAATTCAAAAGAGACTTTCTTACATTTCGACTATTCCGTAAAAATAATAGAAGCGCACAAAAACCGGCCAAAAATGAAAATCTCGCACAAATTATGCAAAAAATTGCTTCATATGACATTTCGCGAAGATGACATTTTTATCTGTCAGATGTCCCGTGTCAGAAAATGGACATCGAAAGTAAGGAGAAACCTTGAATCAAATTAAGGACCCATTTCAATGTCAATCTAAATTCACCATTATGATTCTTCCCGAAAGCTAGCCTCATCCAAATAAACCGCTCAAACTGATTTTACAATGTCCACGTGACCTGAATTATCAATTCCACTTGACGGAAGGAGCAAAAATTTCTAACAATAAAGTTAAATATTTTTCCCATTCAGGCTATTTTAAAAATTTTACATTTCTCAAACTGTCAACTCCACTTGACAGTACAAGCAAATAAAACATTTTTAACCAAAAAGTAAAAATGAATGAGATAGCTTTAGTAACCTAGAAAATGAACTATTGTGACACACCTAAACAAAAAACATCGCTAAGCAAAAAAAAATGAAATAATTACAATAAGTTTGACAGATATTGAACATAAAAAATACATGAAATAATAGTAACATATAAAAATGGTGGTCACTGATTAGACTAATTTAGTAAGAGAGCCATGTAGAAAGTGAGAGTAGAGTATGCACGTAAATTCTAAGAAAAAAAATTTTAGTTAAAATTTAGTTCGTTTGTAATGAAATAAAAAAAAGGGAAGGGAAATAACCAAAATATGGCAATGACCAGGCCAAAGTAAAAACAATAAGCACAAGTAAGATGCTACTGGGCGGAGTACAGCGCTCCAAGTACGGCTTCCTTCTAAGGGAGGCCCAAACTCTACCCTATTTTCGAAGCAACAGTCGTAAAGCTACTGTAAGTAGAGAACCACTTTGTAGGCTTCACGCCTGCGGCAGCCTGGCAGTTTTGGAATGTGGTGGCGCCAGGATATCTAAGTCAAATATAGATACACCTTCTCTAGAAATAGGGATACTTCCACACCAAAACAAAACAAAAGTAAAAAATAAACAAAATAAACTTTCATTATCCGCTAGTACTCGGAAGTAAACGACCGAAGCTACCTTAATTTTCGGGTGACCGCTCGTGAGGTAGCAAGGAAAACGGGTTCCGCATCGGAGAACGCATTTTGTGACATTTTTGCAACATGTGCTATCGGCTCCAATAATATTTATTTGGGAAGCTGGTAAAATATTAATTTTAATGTTAAGAGTAGGGGCAACTAGGCTTCCAGGACCTTGCAGTCTCCGAGATCATGGGGTATAATCACCCAATTTGAAAATTGCAACGAGAAATTGTTGCTACCATATAATTCACACTTGCTTTTGATAAAAGGTATTTATATGGGCAATTGGGTGACCCTCTCATCGAGCTTCTATGGTAGGCCATCAGAGATAACCATACTGATGAGACCTCTCTGGGTCGAAAGGTTTAACTTCTCTGCATTCTCAGTGCATTTTAGAAATTCATTGAAATAATTTTCAATGAATTTTAGTCTCCTGTAGACGCGAAATAATCAACCTACTCACATATAACATGCACCGATGTTTCATCTTCCCCTTCGCACTGTCGACACAGTTCACTGTCGAATTTACCTATCTTTTTCAGGAAATGACGGAAGGGGCCCTGACCAGTGACTACGTTCGCAAATATTTTGAGCGACTATCTGCTAAGTCCAACAATTCGATGCGTGTGGAGATGAGAGGGATTGCGGTTGAGTTAAGCCAAAGGACATTCAGTTGCTTGTTCCCCCAGTTAAGCAGTTCCCCCCTAAAGTGGCTTTTGGTAGGCAAAATGTCGGGTAGGGACCAGTATACTAACATTCAGTTCCGGTTTTAGCCAGTTCGTTCGCTTTTTCATTACCGTCCACTCCTTCGTGTCTAGGGACCCAAACCTAGGTTACTTGGTTTTCCCCAGATAGTTGCTGCAGTTTCAGGTAGCAGTTCCAGACTAATTCAAGACTCAAAGGCTTGAGAGGAAAGAGCTAGCAGCGCAGCTTGGCTGTCTGAACAAATGTAGAAGTTGGAATTCTTACAGCCCTTATTTAAGCTATCCTGACCTCCAGCCTGTATAGCATAGACTTCCGCCTGAAAAATGGAAGGTGAGCAACCAAGCGGAATGGATAGTTCCACGTCTGGTAAAATTTTTATAAATAAATTTAAGGAACCATTGGATTGGAAGATAAATCTCCATGCGTTGTAGACATAAGAAATATTATTCCCGGAAATAAATGACGGGACGGACTTTGCATCATATGGCTGCTTTTGCCTTAGTAATATAAAAAAAAATAACATCCGATGTATCCTCCTCAACAAAGGTGACATTTCGGATGGCATATTTTTGAAAATAGTGTAGGTAATTCCATGATTATCAGTTGCGTAATACATAGTGTTATACATGTTCTTCCAACAAGATGCTGTATCGTTCCACACTGCACGTAAAATAATGTCTTTATTGCAAAGGAAGTTTCCAGGTCGTATCGTCTGTAGTTCTTGACACCAAAACTGGCCGGTGAGAAGCTGCGATTTATGCCTTTTGAACTTCCTTCTCTGTTTTTTTTTTGTTTTGTTTTTTTTAAAGTAAGGTCTATGTTAACCATCCTGAGATGATGCAAAAACTAAGAATAGATTAAAACGCTGCATTCGTATACTCCAGTTGACTTTACTTCAAAACAACTTCCAAAATTTCGTCAAAAGGTTACATACCTACCTGAGAACAGAGCTTCGGTGGATATTTTATTGATATTCTCTACCATATGTAATATCAACATTTATACTTTACGCATTAATAAAAATTTCAATACTATGTTTTTATTTTTTTTTTTTAAATTCAAGCTCTTGTATAGATAGCAAATCAAAACAGTAAAAGCAAAAAACAAAAACGCTTATCATTCCTCATTCATATACTCAATTCACGAAATCCTTTTCCTTTTCTTTTGTCTTAATTCAATTAAACTCAAACCACTTATAGAAAAGCAGAAAATCTTTCAATGGTTTTCGAATATAATTTTGTGCATATAAACAAAGTCCCATCCGAAATTATCCTCCTTACGAATTCATTAGATAATTGGTTTAGGGAGCAAATCAAGAAAACATTGCAATCTGATGAATTTCAATGGAAAAATTATTTCAGAAGGATTATTCTCTCCAGACAGAGGACTACTGCTGAACTCTATTGGGAAAATCATAATTCACAGCACGTATTGATCCTGTGTTATGCGTCGGTATCCAAGTGAATATATAAATGTACAAACTATGTACAAATATATGTATAAATCTATGAATCTACCATCGACCACCCACTGTTCAGAGAACAGAAGCACAGCTATAAGAAATATCCTGGAGAATGAGAATGAATTTCTTTTCTTTCTTTTTTTTTTTGACAAAAGGATTTTCTACCATATAAAATTGGAATATGATGTTTGTATGTGTGTGTGTGTGTGTGTGTTGGCGTATTTGTTAGGATGTTGTATTCGATTGAGAACAACAAGAAAATCTTTTACATCCTTCACACATCAGGATAAATGTACCTACTATATGTATGTACAATGTCTGAAAGTATCATAAGGCGTGCAATGATACATGCCATACGCCTAACATCTTGTAGACAGATGAAATCCTACTATGGAGGAGGGATAAAAGACACATATCATGCCCGACTGGACTTTCTATGATACTCGAATATATTATATATGTATATATAGACAGGATTCAGATATAAGGATACCATAAACCAAGGATCATCTTGCACTTTCACTGATGCGAATAGATACGTAAGGTAGAACTAACTACATACATTCCTACATACATATATTTACCTGTGTACACATAATATCCGATCGTAAACTATTCAACATACAACATCAAGGCACTCTATCCTAGAAGAGCACATCATTATACAATTTATGTCCTATAAGACCTGACTATGCATCTGTTGTTCCAGGATATACACTAGTGCATTCAAGCAGGTGCATCGTATTATCCTCAAAAACGATATCCTCGATAAACGCTCAAGCACAACAAATATGTTTTCCTAAATCGAACCACTTCCATGGAATACCTTTGATCTTCCGACATGTAACATAGAAGATATCTTGATATTGACCAGGATGTTCTGCTTAGAGGAAGGAAGTGGGAGGGGCTGGGATTGGGAAATTACTACACAACAACGAAAACGTCGTTCTCAATGCACGAATCGGTTATCTAGGAAAATTGCCAGATAAATCAAATCAATCGCTTAATAATTTATTAGACAAATCCTGGATGCTTTCGCTTAGCTAGGGGTGCGGATGAGATAAAGTGATGTGCTCTGGTCACGTTTCTGCTATTAATCGTGCACAAAAAAAAAAATGAGAAAAGAAAAATTTCGCCCATTAAATAAACAGAGTACCTACGCGAAACAGTCAAGAAATGTCTCATTTACCTCGATAAAAATGGATTTTAGTTGATATTATATTTTTGCTTCAGTTTTCCTTCTTTCTTTGACGCCATTGCAATCGTATTTTTTTTTTTTAGGGAAATTTTGAACAGGAAAAAGTTACCAACTTGAGAAGATATACGGCAGGCAGGAACCAAGCCGTACTGACGATTATACGGTTCCTACTTATATGAAACGCAATTTCTTTTTTAAAGATTTTTCGTTTGCGTAAAGAGTTTTTTCAACTTAATTCCCGAGCTGCAGACTTAGCAGCAAACTGAGTCAATTTCATATTGACTTACTTCGCTATGAATTTTCATAGCAAAACTCTATGAAATGCTAGTCCCGCATAGGGCTAAATCTTGCTAAGCATTCAAGTAAATACGTAGTATTTCGCCTCATATAATTCACAATTAAAATTTATTTTAAGTGTATATATGAGGTCAGCTTGGCTGTTTGCTTTGGCGTATACGGTAGGAAGGAACAAAGCCGTACTGACGAATATACGGTTCCTGCTTATATGAAACGCCCAATTTTTGCAATGAAATTTCTTTTTTAAAGATTTTTCGTTTGCGTAAAGAGTTTTTTCAACTTAATTCTCGAGCTGCAGACTTAGCAGCAAACTGAGTCAATTTCATATTGACTTACTTCGCTATGAATTTTCATAGCAAAACTCTATGAAATGCTAGTCCCGCATAGGGCTAAATCTTGCTAAGCATTCAAGTAAATACGTAGTATTTCGCCTCATATAATTCATAATTAAAATTTATTTTAAGTGTATATATGAGGTCAGCTTGGCTGTTTGCTTTGGCGTATACGGTAGGAAGGAACAAAGCCCTACTGACGAATATACGGTTCCTGCTTATATGAAACGCCCAATTTTTGCAATGAAATTTCTTTTTTAAAGATTTTTCGTTTGTGTAAAAAGTTTTTTCAAGATAAATTTTGTTGAAATTTTGGAATTTTTTCATGTATTTGTTTGGGAATAGAATATTTTTCGAAAAAGATTATTAATTTTTTTTTCTATGATGACAATAAATTTAAAAATCAATAAATTCATTTACTTAATTTTAATTTATTCACTTGAAGATATCTTTGTTCATTAAGACCGGGCCTTTAAGGGGTACAAGCTGAAAAGACAACATCATGTCTTAGGGACTTAAATGATTAAATAATTTAGTAGCAAATTGTTTGACAAACCTAATGCGACGGAGACCACTAGGCAAGGAATTCCATAACATGAATAGCATGAATGTGGAAGAAGTGCTTACTAAACGCAAGTGTGTGAGCAGACGTAATCAAAGCAATCGTTCGTGAGGATATGCAGAAACGTAACTATTCAAACAAATATTCAGGATTTTGCTCAGAAAAATTAAGATATTATATTTAATATATGTAGGCAAGGAGCAGCCAACCAATATATGTGCATAGACCGATAGGTATATGATCATATCTTCTTAATCTAAAAATATATCTTATCATAGTGCTGAAGACTACATTTAGTTTGTTAAGCGTAGTAGAATCAAGACCACAATACACGGTAGATCCATACAAGATAAGTGGAATTAAAGAATCCTTACAAATCTGAATCGAGTATCAGTGATTGCCAAAGATTACCCAGTCGTGTATATATTCTTGAAATAACTATGTCAATATAAGAGCCCCAGGTAAGAGTTTTATTAAAAATTAGACCTAGATTACATTCAGTTTTTACATAAGGATTCGTAGCTGCTTTTATGGTTACTTAAGGAAAATAAGATGTATTAAGCTCAGACCTATATGTGACGATACTCTGAGGTTTAGATGGATTTAATCTAAGTCCATTACATGCTGCCCATAGACTGATTTTAAGCAGATCATCATTAATACATTCAACTGCTTCTTCAATTAAATCAAGACGTTGCGAAAGATACTTCTGAACATCATCTGAATAAAGATGAATTTGACAAACTGCTGAGAAGATACAGTTAATAAATATCGCAAATAGAAGGGGACCCAATGTTGAGCCCTGAGGAACACCACTGTGGACGCCAAAAAAATCCGACATTCTTCCATCATATGAAACATACTGAGTACGATTACTAATATAGCTTCTAATGAGATTTACAGCTGAGGAACTAAAATTAAAATACCAGCTCAGTTTATGGAGTAAAAGGTGATGATTGAGTGTAGCAAATGCCTTACTAAAATCAAGTGAAGTGAGTATGGTCAATATATCTTGATCAATGTAGTAACGAATGCCCTCGGATATTTAGAGTAAAGCTGCTGTACGACTATGACGCTTTCTAAAACCAGATTGCAAGGGCGAAAGGAGACGATAAGCTGACAAAAATAAATTAACCTGCTCGGCTATGACTTTATCAAGCACTTTTGATAAGCAGCTTTTTTTTTATGGGTATGTTAATACTAGTCGATAATAAATTGGGACCGCATTTTATTTGTCCTTTTTTTTTTTTTTAAGTGATATTTTAGCATTTATTTTTGGATACATATTATAAATTCATGCTAAAAAATAACAGACATTTAAAAAGTTTGATTTAGAACAAAATAAAATTTACAATTAGTTGAAAGCTAATAAAACTGTTTTATTTTTCTAGCAGATGTGAGTAATTATTTAGATCGGCTTTATTTAAAGACATTGAATGAAAAATTTTGAAATCCTGGAGATCTGAAGTAAATAGGAAAACGTTGGAGACATGCTAAAGAAAAAAATAACAATTTTGCATTTATTTTGTTAAGCAAACTTTATTTTGAAACTTTGTTTAGCCTTACAAATAGAATGTTCTAAACATTGTCCTAAAAAGAGAATTGCACCGAAGGGATGTATTAATCAAGTAAAATTAAATAAATTTTCAATTTAATTTATTCACCTACCACAGTCACTCAGCGAGTCACTTTAATGAAAATTTAATTTTAATTAATTTTTTTAGTGAGGCCTTACCATCTCTGAAATGAATTTAAATTCGATATTAGCTGATTGAAGTGTAATGCTGTTAAAAAATTGAAGAAGTGAAAATTAAACTGTTTAGATAAATAATGATATCGGTAAACAGAATATATTTGATAATCATCAAAACATCAAAAGGTTCATTTCCAACTTTTTCAATAATAATTGAATTTCGTCAACTGTCACGAGTATTGTCATTTGTATTAAGTTCTTTGGTGAATATGGCCCTCAGAGTTATTTCATTGTTGGCTTAAATAGGATATGCAAATTTTGTAGTCTCCCCACACTGTAATTGATCAGGATGTATGTTTACCCATTTTTCGCAGTAAAAGTCTAGTTCGACGAATGACTTAGAATTTTCGCTAATCGATGTCACTGAAAAATGCACTTCATCTGACGGATTTATTTCCATCTCCCATCAATATAAAAACTTTTAAATTCATAAAAAAAAATTCAATGTGTATTTCCAACGTTGTGGACTGTTACGTACCCTATTCTTTGTATGAAATGAAGAAGAAGAGTACGAGTGAGTGAATTGACACAAGAACGGTGAGCTATGAGAGAAGATTTAGTCTGCTTCATGTATTAGTATATGTTGCCCGAAGTAGCGTATATTGCTACGTGAGGGCAGTCAAGTTGTTCACATGGAATTTGTAGTTAACAGGCAAAGCAACTCGTACTGCTGCTATGTGTGAGTTGAAGAAGGTGTCAAAAATCTGTCCTGCTACTAGTATGCAGTTTGGTACGTGAGGGTATGAAGGCAAAACTTATGACATTTCTCTTGTGCGTACCTTTAGGTGCAGCAAATTGGAATGCTGCTGCATATAGGACTGCAGTAATAGCACTTGTGACGTTTTGACATGTGCGCTTTTATGAGTGCAGCGAATTGGAATGCTGCTACGTGTAGGAGTGGATATTGTAGCACTTGTGACGTTTTGTTGTTTGCTATTGTGGGTGCAGCAAATTAGGTTGCTGCTATGTGTGGGATTGGATAATTTCAAATTTTGTCAGAAATAAGTTCTATATTTTTTGTCGCAGATTTAACCTCTGGTAATAGATCTGGACTAACCTTTGTATAAAGTTTGCCTAGATTCTGAATGGTTTAGGATTAATTCCTATGTAAAATTGCTTAAGTTAACCTCACTTTGTGTAATACTTGGGATTAACTCCTAATCGAAATACTTTGAGTCAACCTCAATGTTTGTATTATTTAGAATCAACTGTTCTTGGTAATAATTTTACTATACCAGAATCAATTTCGGTATAAGGATTGAGTTAACCTCAAATATTTGTATATCCAGAATTAACTTCTGTTTTTAGGATTGAGTTAATTTTAACTTATGGATTTCGAATTAACTTCTTTATTGGAATTAAGTATTAACTTTTGATTTGGATAGGGATTTTGATCAGAACAGACTCGAAGCCTTAGGTCTTGATCAGATCAGCCCTGATTTGGAAATTTATTCGAGACATTCTTCGGATGATTATGGAAATTTTTAGGAGCATTGAGGATACTTAATTAGGTAATTATTGTGAATCCTTTCATTTGTTAATTTGATTCTTTGAGGACACATTTTATTTTATTTGCAGGAAAATAGGTAGCTGGATATATCGAGAGAAATATGGTTTGGTGGCCGATCGAACACTGACTACAATATGGAAATGATATGGCTATATTAGCCGACCTATTTAGCAATATGTAAAATAAGATCAAAATACTTAAAACATCTGCAAGAGAAGTTATTTTAAAAATAACTAAAAGAAAATAAAGTAGATGAGTTCAATACCACAAATGCTAGCGTTAGCCAGATTGTTATCAACAATAACCCATTGGAGAAGGTATTATAATTTTCAGTTATATTGGTTCTGTCAAGCACAAACAGAGGACCCGAATATGACATAGGTGAAAAGCTGAAAATGGTACAGTTTTGTAGTTGTCAAGCTTAAAATATTGTACAGTTGCTGACAGTGAAATGACACTATATGGCAGTGAATCATGGCTTGCCAAGAGTACTACTATATAAACAAAATCAAAGTGTGCCTTAACAAAACTTTACACAAAGAGCTCATAACATTAAGAAAAATATGGAAATTAGAAGAACTACATAAAAAATTATTAGCACAAGCATTAGAATAGAATCCATAAGGAAAAAGAAAAACTGGAAATATCATGAAAAACATAGAAGGTGACAAAAAATAAAGAGAAGTAGGCAAACGTGGGTAGAAATAAAATAACTGACCTAAAACAACAATACAGGCAGAGCTGGACAAGTTCCAAGGAAAAAGTACTTTACAAGTACAAGTACCGAATGCCTGAATACTTCAGCGTAAGTACAAATACCGTATGTATGAAAAGTACTTGTACCTAAGTACTAAGTGTAAAAAAAGTACTGAGGACTGAGCACGTAGAGCACATAGAGATCCGCCCAAGCACCCATTGTCGACTCCAATAATGCATAAAAATTCTAAGAAAAAAATTTCCAGTAAATTTCTAAGAAAAAATTGAGGCCGTGCCTACATCAAGTCGAAGCATCGTTGAATTCACATTATAGTGAGGCATTGCTTGCTTGCCCTTGGTTATGTCATTAAGTCGAGGCATCGTTGATTTTATATTCGAGCGAGGCGGCACTGGTTTTTCTTCTACTTTCCCAGTCTTGTTTGTATGTTATTAGTTTTTCTGTGGTTCTTCTTTGACGCGTGGGTGCGGCGCATTTTGACAGTTTTTTGCGTGCTTTAAAACTAAACAAAAAGGAGCTGCGCAAGAGATTGTGTTTGCTTTTCTACGAAGAGTTGGATATTTGTATGTACTTAATAGACTCAGAAATAGTTAAGTAAAAATCATGGTACTTAAGTACAAAACTAGGTCTTAAGACAAGTAAATAGATGCAAATACTTATGTTCAAGTACTAAGTAGGGCATTTCAAAATTATTGAGTAATAAGTCATAAGTAACGAAAATGTACTTTAAGTAGTACTTGCGTCTTCTTTTACTTAAGTATTTCCCAGCTCTGAATACAGGCGCCTACGAATAATATGCGCAAGAACGCAAATATCCGAAAACTAGAGAGAGTGAGATCTTCTATTACCTCTGTAACATATTATTTAATTACGGAATCAAAAAATCAAGGACATTTTCCTAGCTATCCCATGTATGGAATTTCAGTAAGAACTCAGCTATTGCCTTCTTTATTCTATGTAGGCCATAGTGCCATGAAGCACATATGTATGAGAAATGTGTTGTTTAAAAGTCTTTTATTATACAAAACTTGTATACTTTCACTCAGCAAATTGGGTATAGTTTAGAGAAACGAGGAAACAGTTCGTAATATTTTTGTCACACTTAAATTTACTTGGACTTTTCTCAAACTAATTATTTTGATTTATAAATATTCGTTGGAACTACTCCCATCACAAGCGTTGTTTATTCAATATAAATTCTTAAAACTAAAACGTGTTTGATTTTCCATAACGCGCAATACTAAATTGCTTTCAAACGACACGTTACCCATACATAGGTAAGCAAAGAATTGTCTCAAAGCCAGGGCATATGATAAAGGGGCAGTAATCCAGTTGAAATATGGCTGGAACTCAGCAACTACACTTTGAAAATATTACTGTAATTTGCTTGCCATATACATGTAGGGTTTGAATTAAACGCAAACTCTACACGAAACGAACGCAGCAAACACAAATAAAGTTGGCAGCCATGACCTGACAGATGACACACTTCGAATTTTTTTGGTTGTTGAACTGGAATCACGACAAAGATCGGACGCCATCATCCTAGCATAAGTTTCATTAAAAATCGCTAATTATCCAATAAATCGAGTATTTATTAACTATCTTAAATTAAAGTAAATTTAACCTTAAACAAATATTGAATTATAGATTAAATTATTGAATTTCTCATCGCGTGTTTTATTCATTAGCCGCGGACACTACAAATTGGGGGCTCAACCGGGATGATGGCGTTCCAACGAGGGAACTTGCAACAAAACATAAGCTGCTGAAAAAATAAAATAAATTAAACAAATACGACGAAAGAAGTAAAACGACGAGGAAAATATAAAAGAAGAAAATTATAATTCACAAGAAGACCAACGAAGAATTATAAAAGAAATTGAGGTCATCTGGGAGTCTGTACAAGAGGTTGTGCAAGGTAAAGTGCATGAAGTTATTGTGCTTAAAAATAATAAAATTGAACTGCAATTAAAGTGTCATAAAATATTTCATAATATAAGATTAAATTTGATAGTGACAGTGTACTTGGTTATAAGAAGTACATATTGTCATTTTATGAGACAGCAATTAGCGCCTAGTAATAGCGCCTAAAGATATGCAATACTTTGAAGTGCAGGGTTGAGTACCGAGTTATAAGTTGCACAGAAAGAAAATTTCATTTGACAAAATTTTTGAATTCATTAATAATTTCAATAAAATAATCTAGTTTGGCAACAATATAAGTAATGCAAGAAACCATCATTCCACTGCTTGCTTTATATTAAAGTAATTTTATAGCAACCTGGAAATAGGTCAATTTGAAAATATATTGAGAGACTAAAATATAGTTGTCAATCAAATCGCAATACAATACTGCGCGAACATGTTGTGCAAGTAGGTGCTGTTTGAAATAAATAAACCAGCATAAGTACACATCATTAGAGATGTGTTATTAAATATAAGTAGAGGTCGTACGACAATATTCATTGATTTATTTTTACAATATTTGCTATACGTTTTACAATATTTGCTAAACGTTTCTCTGTGCCATCGATTTAATCTTTAACGACGAACTGCGAAAATAAAATTCGAATTAATTTGAGCCACAAAGGTTGGCCTACTACAACCAGAGGTACTAAAGGAAGCAATATCATTGGCTGATTTAAGACAAATCATACTTCTCTCCTGTGTGCACTACTGTGCATTTAGAAATTTATAATGGGCAAGAGAAAGAGTAGAAATAGGCAGAGTACGTTCGAAGTAGACGCAACCTACGAAGATATGGTAGCTGAGCTTAGGCAAACTATCGAAGATAGAGAAGCTACAATTTCAAGGTACGAAAAGAAATTGGAAGAGAAAGAATTAGAAATTTTAAGAAAAGAATCTATGAACCAGCGAAGTCAAATTAGCCCGGTCGTGCAAAGCCTTGGTTTTAAGGATATTGAAAGTGCTCTTCCGCGCTTTTCTGGTCAAGATAGTTATCCAGTCTCTAGGTGGATATCAGAGTTTGAAAATTTGTCGGAAATTTATCTATTGTCTGATTTACAAAAACTCGCGTATGGTAGAAGGATGTTGGAGGGTACAGCGCAAATAGCGGTGGCTAGTATATCATCCCCTAAAACGTGGAATGAATTCAAACAATTTCTATTGAACGAATTTAAGAAGAGCGAAAATGTGGCGGACGTTCATTTTAAACTAGCTGAAAGGAAAAAGAAATCTGACGAAACATTTTCGGAATATCTTTTCGCGATCCGACAGCTAGGTCACGTTATAAACTTAGAAGATGATGCAATAATAAAATATGTTATTAGGGGTATTAAAGATTCCGAATTCAACAAAGCCATACTATACGGAGCAAGAGATTTGAACGAGTTTAAACAAAGATTAATGAGTTATGAAGACATGCGTGAAAAGCAATATGCGGCTAGTGTTTCTACCCGTACTAGACCAAGAGGATTAGATAATCAGCCCATTCATATTAGCAAGTCGCAACGATGCTATAATTGTGGTTTGAGGGGACACCTAGCGAAGGACTGTAGAAAGAAAGCAATCGGAGTTAAGTGTTTTGGATGCAACAAATTCGGACACAAAAGTGTGGACTGTCCAAATAAGACAAAGAGGACTGAAGACCAAGCAACAGCATCTCTTGGCCTTACACGTGAAGTGATAAATTCGAAGCTAAACACTAATAAACATATTCGAATCAACGGAGTACCCGTCTTAGCTTGCATTGATACAGGCAGCGATATTAGTTTAGTATCCGAAGAAACATATAATACGCTGAATATAAAAAAATCATCCAATAGTATTGTTTTCCAAGGAGTAGGGTCAACCGAAATACAAACACTAGGATCATTTGAGGTGAAGGTCGAAATTGATGGTAACATTTTTCATGAAAGATTCCACATTTCCCCGAAACACGTTCTCCCCAAAAATTGTATCATCGGAAAAACTTTGCTTTCGAAAGCCATTGTTACAATACAGCCATCAGGTATTGAAATCCAGCCAGCAAATCCCGGAATAGTGGGAAGTTGCTTACAAATTTTCGCTGATGAAGACGAATTATCCCATATTAAAAACCCAGCTATCAAAGACGAGCTAAAGACTATAGTGAAGAGTTACATACCTAAGAAAATAAAGACTACACCGGTTGAGATGAAAATTATATTACGCAATGAATGCCCGATATGGCAAAGTCCAAGGAGGCTACCGCTTGCAGAGAGCAAGATTGTTGATGCTCAAATTCATGAATGGTTAGAAAATGGCATAATCCAAGAAAGTTCGTCTGACTTTGCCAGCCCAATCGTTGTGGTAAATAAAAAGGACGGATCAAAACGAATCTGTGTTGATTTTAGAGCTTTGAATAAAGTTATAATACAGGATCGGTATCCCATTCCATCTATCGACAGCCACATAGACAAGCTATATAAAGCGAAAATATTCACAACATTGGATTTGAAAAATGGCTTCTTCCATGTACCAGTTTCTGAAGAATGTCGTAAATATACTGGCTTTGTGACACCATCGGGCCATTACGAATTCCTCAAAGTACCCTTTGGGCGGTATTTCAAAGGTTCGTGAATAAAGTGTTTGAGCCGTTAATAAAACAAAAAAAAGTATTGATCTATATTGACGATTTAGTTATCCCTGCGGAGTCAGAGGAAGAGAATTTGGAGAGATTAAAGGAAGTACTAAAAGTTTCGAAAGAGCACGGTTTAGAAATAAAATGGTCGAAATGTCAATTTCTTAAAAAGGAAATAACTTATCTAGGATACGAAATAGGCGGAGGATTTCTAAGACCATCGAAGGAGAAAACGATAGCCGTGCAAAAGTTTCCAGAACCCAAAAATATCAAGCAGTTGCAAGCATTTTTAGGCCTTACAGGATTTTTTAGACGCTTTATACCGGATTACTCGAAAATAGCAAAGCCACTTAGTGACCTGCTTAAAAAAGACCGAAGATTTCAATTTGAGAATACACAGAGACATTCTCTCGACACTCTCAAAGTGTTGCTTTGCCAGAAACCAGTATTAACAATATTTGATCCTGATGCATACACTGAGTTGCACACGGATGCAAGCAAGTATGGCTACGGTGCATGCCTCTTACAACGTTGCAAGAACGATAATAATCTACATCCAATCCACTTCTATAGCCGAAAGACGAGTGCAGCTGAACAAAATTATTCTAGCTATGAGCTGGAGGCATTAGCTATTGTAAAGGCATTAAAGAAGTTCAGGGTGTACTTAATAGGTATTGAATTTAAGATAGTGACCGATTGCAGTGCATTTAAAAACACAATGAATAAAAAGGATATAGAACCACGAATAGCAAGATGGGCTTTAGCGCTTGAGGATTATAACTACCAAATCGAACATCGGAGGGGAACGTCAATGAAACATGTAGACGCCCTTAGCCGCAACCCATATACACTGATTATCGGAACTCCTATATTAGCACAAGTTGAGGCTTCCCAGAAGAAGGAGTTAGCAGCCCAGGCGATAATGGAGGTGTTAAAAACTAGTGAATTTGACGATTTCGTGCTTGACAATAATATTTTATTCAAAATGAAAGATGATAAAAAGTTGTTGTATATACCGAAAGGTATGCAAATGGAAATAATTAGAAAGGTCCATGAGCAAGGTCACTTTGGATCCAGAAAGATGATGGAGATAATCGAACGTGACTATTATATCCCAAAGCTGAAAGATAAATTGATTTCCCATGTAGAAAATTGTGTTCAATGCATATTAGCATCTAGAAAAGAGAAAAAAGAAGGATTTTTGTATCCAATCCCAAAAGAATCACTACCACTACACACATATCACTTGGACCATTTAGGACCCATGACAATTACGAATAAACGTTATAAGTACATTTTTACAATTGTAGACGCTTTCACAAAGTTCGTTTGGTTGTATCCAACTAAGGACACCACAGCAACCGAAGTTATAAAAAAGCTTCAGATACAACAGGCAGTATTTGGAAACCCAGTTCGTTTTATTACAGACCGTGGCGCAGCGTTCACCTCTACAGCATTCAAAGAGTATTGCGCAGCAGAAGATATTGATTTAGTCCACATTACCACGGGTGTTCCTCGAGGAAACGGCCAAGTAGAACGGGTACATAGGACAGTAATCTCAGCACTAACTAAGTTATCCATGGAAAAAGCAAATGAGTGGTACAAGTACACTGACAGACTGCAACGATTCTTAAATAATAGTCTTGTAAGGAGCACAAACACTACACCATTTAGATTACTATTTGGGACAGATATGCGAAATAAGGAAGATGCTAAATTAGCAGAGATAGTACGAGGAGAAATTGTCGGAACTTTCAACGAAGAAAGAGATAAGGCCAGAGAAACAGCAGCTAAGCAAATATTGAAAATTCAAGAAGAGAATAAAAAGACCTACAATAACAAAATAAAACCAGCCACAGTATACCAGAAAAATGACATTGTTGCTATCAAGAGGACCCAGTTTGGCGCGGGACTCAAAATTAGCCCTAAATATTTGGGGCCATATAAAGTTACGAATGTGAAGCCACACGACAGGTATGACGTTGAGAAGGTCGGAGATCATGAAGGACCTTTTACAACAAATACAAGTGCTGACCAAATGAAGCGGTTTGTTACATTTGATAGTGAATACGAAGAAGACGAAGAAAACGAGGGCGACGAAATTTCAGAAACTAAACTAAGCCACTTGTAATTACCCAAGACCTGCACAACAGACTTCTATCCCGGACATGACAAGCACAAACCCTAAATACAGATATAAAGAGTACCCAGTAGAGACCTCAGATAAAGACACAAGCTTCAAGAACGAATGACGGTAAATGCAAATGACGGTGAATTCATGTGACGATAGAGATGAGACGAGGCGTAACCATCAACGACGTGCAAATGACGACGCGAAATATGCTCAAAGACGAGAAAGTACATACTAATGACGATGAATTTATGCAACGATGGTGATAAGACGACGCGAAACCATCAACGACGCATAGAAGAAGACATCAAACACCAACGTTAATGAAGCCCAACTCCAAATGACGAACAGTCTCACGTAATTTATTGATGACCACTCTACTGAAGACAACGTATGATGACGAGTTAAAGTTACAGTACTACGTCGCGTATTTTATAATGAGTTAGAAGATGACAAGAAACATATTGAATATTCGGGGCGAATATTCGTCAGGACGGCCGAGTTGTAGGGTTTGAATTAAACGCAAACTCTACACGAAACGAACGCAGCAAACACAAATAAAGTTGGCAGCCATGACCTGACAGATGACACACTTCGAATTTTTTTGGTTGTTGAACTGGAATCACGACAAAGATCGGACGCCATCATCCTAGCATAAGTTTCATTAAAAATCGCTAATTATCCAATAAATCGAGTATTTATTAACTATCTTAAATTAAAGTAAATTTAACCTTAAACAAATATTGAATTATAGATTAAATTATTGAATTTCTCATCGCGTGTTTTATTCATTAGCCGCGGACACTACATACATGGAAAGTTATACAATCCTTATTACGTCGATTAAAAAACGTTTTTATTTGGTGTGTGTAAGTGCGAGAGTAAAGATAAAATGGGATTGCTGTAGAAATGGGATAGATAAAGGGGGAATATAGAATGTTGTACAAAAAGACTCAGAACTATTTTGAGAAGTGCGATTTCAATTTTAAACTCTTTAACTTTCACATAAGGGATTATGGAATTAACTCACAAGTCACAACAATGAACCTGTCCCAACGGTGGACAATAAATAAACAGAAAAATTCCAGTGATGAAACTGAAGTTTCAAAATAATTTTTTCACCTCACGTTTTGAATATTTTCAAATAACATCGGGATTTTTTTTTTGTATTTGTTATCTGGAATTAGTTTAAAAGCTTTTGAAGGAACTTATCCAAAGTAAAAATTAATAATAAAAAAAAAAATCCTCTGAATAGAGAGAGGTCCAATGATGTTGCTAAAAGTTTTGATTTTTTCCACAAACAATGCATTAGAAGCTGTTTAAAATCAAAGAGAATGGAAATTTTGATAAAATTTTGATAAAGTTTATGTAAGAACAAAAATAGAACAAAATGTTCTATATAGGCGTAACTGTACATAGTCTTTCAAAGAGATAAAAATAACACTGTCCCCAGCTTCACTGAAAGGCTACAATTTGTGATTTTCTACAAAAGCAAAGAAAGAAAAACATAAAGTCAAGATAAGTTCCTTTGTAATTTATAGTAAATCTGTGTCGTATCCTCCTGGAAAATGGGAACAAAAGGCGCATTTGAATTATTGAGGTAAATGTGTCCTTTGGGTATGAGAACCAAGACAAGATTGAAAGTCATTCTTCTTTTGAGGCATTACCTGCAAAAAATATGGCATTGAATAGCTTTTGTTAAAGATAGGTACACCAATCGCAATAAAATAAAACAAAATTATTATTATGGAAAGGGAAAGATATACAGAGAGTGAGAGAGAGAGGTGAAAAATAAAAATCAATTTCAATTTCTAAAGATTAAGATACATTATGCCGGTCGATGGAGGGAAGTTTCTATGGGGGTGTATTTTGGCAATTGTGATTTTGTACAGATAAATGTGCCATTTAGAAGGTAAAGTGTGTATCTGAGGAAAATTTAATGTAGGTGAGATAGAGCTATATCCATGACATGAAGTATATCTTAAGAATAGTAATGAAAAATTTAACAAAAATAATTTCCATATAAATTCAACCTGGGAGTGTAATGGTAATTGATTGCGTAAGAGATTCAATTCACCGCATTGAAAATATATCGCGATCCTATTATTTGAATAAAATCGTGTGATATATAATATATTTTCATTTCTGCCTCCCTCTTCGCTTTCTCTCTTGCTCAACCAATGTATTATGCAAAATTCTTTCCCAGTTCCACATCAATCATTTAAGTTCGTTCTCCAATAAGAGTTGTAACTTGCTTTAAGCAGGCAGCTTACAGCAAAGTACATATAACAGTTCCATCTTGAACTTTTATTTCTGGTTTAAAGGGATCCCACAGGGATCCAATCTTGGAACGTTCTTTTTTTATTTGTTTTATTTGTTTATTATTTTTTCTATATTCCTAAGCCAAGCTCAAGGGATATCGTATGATGCATTGCAGAGAGTGGTAAGTAGGAAATGGAAGAGTTACGGCGCAGGTATAACTTTTGAGCCTTTGCAGACTGTAAGTTCAAGGACAGATGGAAAGTGGTGAGCTATCCATATTTCTACATTTCTACATAAAATGTCGATATAGTATTTCACTGTGTGGATGGAAATAAAAACTGGTGGTATTAGTGAGGGAGTATTATATGTAAGGAATAATCAATTTACAAGAAATCAGCCTATATATTTCTTATAAAACAATGATCATATGGTTAACTGAAAAAAAATTTAAAGGAATTTGACATTGCGCTTAAGCTCCAGACGAAATTGGACTTTGTTAATCCTCCTTCAATACATAATTACCACACCATTTTAGAAACCCATATTGTTGTGATTCTGTCTTCATAATAGTGAGATTTACTGAAAATATTAATGCAAAAGTCAGTGTTCCAACAAAAAATTGGAGAGTGATTAAAGTGAATGTTTTAAAAATATTTTTAAAGAGATTAGATAGATTTGGATTCGATGCACTGACTTTGATTCGTCTCGCCCTGCTGTAAGCGAGGATCGCATTAACTTCCCCACAAAATTATTTGATCATGATATACGATTAACACTAACAGCATTCCCACCATATGAATATCAAACGTGTATACGGAAAGTATTGCAATTAACGAAAGTATACCTGAAAGTAGCAGTGATTAGGTTATTGAAAAAAAAAAACAATAAAGAAAATGTAGAAAGAACGGAGCCTTGAGGTATACCGAATTAAGATTTCAAGGGGATGCCGTCTAGTTCAATCCCCATTAGATGATTAACTAAAAACTCTGCCATCATCATTAGAAAGAAATGGAAGAGGCCAATTGCATTAAAGGAGGATACCAACTTTTCATACAACTTTAGGCCCGAAACCTCCAGACATGAGATATATCTTATACGATGCGATACTCTGAACATATTTTATTAATAATGTTTTTTTTTTTTCAATTATGCGGGTGAAAGCTTTGGCGATCGGATGTTGCTTGAGCAACTTTCTTGGGTGAAAAATTGGACTTTTCGACTCCTCGTCATTGTGCGGAATTGGTGCGTCATGGAACATGAATTTTTATGAGAAAAATATTCACAACAGAGCATTAATGGTTATGAAAGAGAAAGTACTGAAGAAATATATGCGAAATGTAGTATCTGGGGTCCATGTGAATCAAGTGCATGAAAATGGGCTTTCCGGCGGCAAAAACGTTACAAGAAAGTTCTCTGAAATGGAAAAATGTATATGATCCGATAGTACTCGGCTAAACTATTAATTTGATGTGTAGCACGTGCGATATTCGAATAACACCGGGGGCTTCTACCCCCATCGTAAAATTATGCAGAGAGCAATTTTCTTCTACGAACTGTTGCTGATAATGCTATGAGGCCAACAGTCAGACCCCATTTTCGAACGGAAATGACCCTATCGAGTTAGATGCCATCTAAAGCGTAAAAAAATTAGTATCTCAGTTTGCATAAAAAGAGAGAAAAATTAAAAAATTTAGTATGGGGATGGCTATCTACGCCTCCCAGTATTGAAGTTTGGGTACTCAGTCTTTGTCTCAGGACCTTTAGAATTTAATTGTGTGCTAGATTTTTCAAAATGTACTGGATAAAATTTTTAACTTCCACCACCAAGCATTCCCCCGCTTAATTGAAATAAACATTGCTAATAAAATGTGTTCAGATTATCATAATGCATCATTTAAGACATCTCTAATTTCTGGAGGTCTTGGGCCTAAAATGGGCATTCCTCTTTGCCTAAGAGACCAGACTATTTGGAAAACTTATGTAGATAAATCTTGGGTAATCAATATTATGAAAATTGCGGCTTGAATGTTCCATAACTTTCCATAAGAAAAGTATGCAAATCTTCAGAAAAATATTCATGTCGAAAGCCATATTGCTGATCGTTGATAATCTGATAAGCTCTGATAGCTCCTTAATTTTGAAATAACAGTTATAACTTATAATGTTTGAAAGATCGATTGTTAGAGGAATCGTAATTGTCTCTTTGTTGCTTGAATTAATGACTTCTTAGTCGTGTATTTCAGTCATATGCTAATGATTTTCAAATTTATAGATCAATATTGCTGGGATTAGTCGCTCGATCAGGTAAAAGGGACGATCTACCGAAATTCATCACAACTTTTAGAAATCAACTTTCATACTTTTAACTCGCCTACGAAAAATTTCTAGCAAATTAGTCCAATAGGTGTATAGTCTACGGGACACTAATCACCCATTTTTGTACCTACGTACTTGACTTTGAGTTGTAATGGCCACTCTTATTACATTAGATGAATTGATGATCAATAATTTTATAAAACACAGTTGCGAAAGATATTCAGATCTTGATCATTGCGCAAAGTCTGAGTCTCAAAGGATTCATTCTTACAATAAATATCCAAAATATTCAATGAATAAAAAAATAAATAAAATAAACAAAAACGTTTTGAAGAGATACTACTCCTCGAGGAGTGAAGAAAACTATTATAATCTTCCTATAATGAGTTAATTTCGAGCAACTAGTATGCTTACTCTAAATATTTTTCAAAAATGAAGTTATCCTTGTGCTCTAAGTGTTCATAATAAAAGTTAATGTAATCATTAAAAAGAAATCTACTGAGATTTTACGACTACCATTCATAAAAGCTTTACGCTAGACGGCTGCTTTTAAATTCTATCTTAAAGGCAGAAAAACAAATAAGAACATCCAAGTTGATAATATCTTGCCAAATAATAAATTTTCTCAAGAAACTCCTCTGATAGGATGCATACTAAAATTGTAATTCCGGAAGATTTTCTTGTTGCCATGAAATTGTATTAAATCTTTCATGCACTACTCACCTAGTTACCTTTCTTACTTTTCACTATTGGACTAAGTTCCTTTTTTGTAGTAAGATATACGTAAATAACTATAAACAACAGCAGCTACAATCAAATTGTCACATTCAACAATTTAAATTCATCAGTAAAGTTTTAAAGTGAGAGTTTCCGCTCTTCATACTGCCGACTATTCTACACCAGTTCGAAAACGGAAAGAAACTCTTCCTGAAATCTCAGAATGTAATTTACCTAAATTGGTCAAAAGTAGACCTTCAAAATGTCACTGAAAAGGAAAGAAGGCAACAACATTCCTCAGGCAATCAGTTCCATACAACAGTACTCAGGTTGGATTTTCTTTTCCTAATTTTTTTTTTTTTTTGTAAGACCCAGAATCAGAACCCGGAATTTACTTACTTACTTTTTTCACTTCCACCCTGTCTCGTTTATTTTTCATTGTCTGAGCCAGAAAAATGGGCTACTGGTGGCGTGCGAATATTCCAACTTTCACCAAGCTTGAGAGCCCGTTTCATAAAATGAGAGCATCCTTATTATGGTCCGTTAGTCCTTTGTTCCTTTTGTCCCCGAATAGATATATAGAAAGCAATGAAGAGAAAAGATTTTCAGATGGAAAGTTTCGTCCCTTCCTTTGAGTTGAAAAACATTTCTCAATGGGGTTAGATATGTTCTGTTTTGAATAGTGTCAAGCTTCTTCTATTTTCTTGTGAATCATCTGCCGATAACGAAATTTCTGAATTCATTCCTTAAGCGGAGTTTGATCCTTTATCGTGCACCTTTTCATTTGACAAAATACAATATAATATGTAGAAGTTTTCGCCTTTTTTTTGGGGGGGGGGGTTATGTTTTAATACTTGTTAGTCACATTTCATCCCAAAACTTTGCTATTACAAAAACAACAAGATTGAAAAAAGGAAGAAAACAAAAAAAAAAGGAAAACAAATCACAACGAAGAAAAAAGCGCGAACCCCTGAAATTACATTCCTTTGCGTGACTAATCAAATTACATGACTCAATCTGAGCTGGTTTTATCAAAACACGCGATCTCTAGCGATATAATTCCCAGGCAGGCAGTCAGTCAGGCAGGCAGTCAGTCAGGCAGGCAGGCAGGCAGGCAGGCAACAGCACTCAGATCTGCCGTGCCGTGTCTCTGATTAATTGAATTCACAATGAACCGCAGAAATGTAAATTAACATTGACTGCAGTGGGTATACAGCTCCTTTTTCATTACTTCCGGAACCTTGTTGTTTCCGGATGTAAGCTCTTTGAAGACAGCAATTATTAAAATTTCAGGTGAAATATATAGGAACACCTTGAGGGAATTTATTAACACGTCAGCTGTGCTGTTTTAAGATACTATAGCCACAGTAGCGCAAGACAACAAGTATCCAGGAACTGAAAGAGATAGAATAGGAGGGGAAGTGATTCAGATTTTAATTCATGTTGTAAATTGGATATGACTGGGAGTTATTACCATCATTTTGGTACCAGCTAGCTACCAATGGTGATGGTGAAAATTTGCAAAACCTTTGGGAATTTGGTATACTGAGTACAGTTGAAAGTGATCAAAAATTCAAATGGTTTTACGTTAAGACGCTTTATAATTTTACACAATGTTTTGGTAGGCGTTCTTGATGATTGAAAAGTAAACATAAATGAAGAGGGATACACGTTAGAATGGTTCGAATATCCTCGTAAACTAAATGTTTTTTTTTTTTTAAGTAGATACTCAGATTATTTTTTGGGTGCTACAAATGAATTACGGTAACCTTCGCCCATAACTGACGAACTTCACTAGAATAGAATGTTGAACCACTTAAAAAGGTCAAATTAGCCACATAACTACATCGCACACTTTTTACTAAGCTGTTAGGGTAGACTGAGGCATTTCTTTGAATTTTTTATCAAGTGAGGAAGGAAAGAAGACCTTTGATTTTTTTTTAACTGATTTTTCTCTAGCATGTGCAATAGTTAGTATTATCAGTTATGATGTTTTGATGTACAAATTTTAATTCATGCAAAATGGCAAATCTGCCACTCTCACACTTACATCGAATAGGTATATAACCCACTGATTTATATGGGTTATGTATCGAAGAGGATAAAACATTAGAGCACGTGCTTTGTGCCATTGCACGATGTGAATTCCAAGCTTTTAGTTTATACCTTCTAAAGCATGCCGACTTAGGAAATTTCATCCTAAAACATACTGCTCTTCCCAGGAAGAGTGAGATTATTGGATAAGCTATAAAGGAAAGCGGTGCACATTAAGCCAATGAATTGATGTAGTGCTAATGGCATTCGCACTGATATTAACATATATTTAAAACAAATCTTAAAATCTCAAGCGAAATATATGAATGGAAAATTATGTGCCCCTGTAACAAAGCTACCACAGTATACCCTATATCCTTTTACCTTCTGTCGTAATCTTTCCTGATTATATATAATTCATTTTTATATTAAATTTGTACATATTTATACCGAGGAATGTGTTTTTCAAACGATTACACAATTCACAAATCCTTTGCTACATAATCAGGGAATCTCATCAATTTTTCACTATAGGACCACATAAGCGATCCTTCAACTGTCAACTCTAGAAATTCTCTTCAGTTTGAAAACAATTTGTTGGAAGTTGAACCTAGCAATCTTCAGTGAATTTTCCTAAATGCGTAATGTTTCTAGAAATATTAAAACTAAAGTCTTTACAAAGTTTCATTTCTATACAAAAACCCGCTTTTTGAAGAGAAACCAAAAAAAAAAAAAAATTATTTCCTCAAAGTAAATATAAAATGATTTCTTTGCAAACATTTTCCATTTTTGTAATTTATTTTTTCTTATGACCCAACACCCTTTGCAACAAATATAATTTTCTTTAATGGAAAACTTTATTCCTTACAGAAGGAAATATTTGCAAAAAGAATTTCTAAGATGAAAATAAAGACTTTTCTTGGTCTGCGAATATAACTGCCTTGAGAAAACAAATCCTCTCTCAAATTATATTCACTTCAGATAATTTAGTCCATTTTTTTCTAGAAATAATTTCATTTTTAATTTATTAATTCAATATTTTTATCGAATACAGACGAGTTTGTATTTACAAATTCATTTCAACCGTATCTTTTGAGAATCATTCGTGCAGATGTTTCGTTTATTCTGAAATTATGTTTTAGAATGAATTATGCCATGAGTGCTATATAGAAAAAAAAAAAAAAACAATAATTCAAAGATAATTTATGCTTTTTTAAATTCTTTGGTTGTGCATTATACGTGCTGAGTTGTTTCATTTTACAGAAAATTTGGAGATGAAGGGTGTTTTGAAGCGGATGTCAAATGCCAAATTAAAATTCAATTACTTCTACATAAGTCTATCAGGTTTAGTTAGTTATGCTCTTCTTCAGAAATACTAATACGAAAATTAAATGTTTACTGTCAGAAACCCTAGTGCCTAAAATGTTGTAATTATTTTACAAACTATGAAACGAACACACCCACGCGTCGACGGCCATCTTGTCGCCAGTCACGAGTTAGCGTCCTAAGAGTGTGTACGAAGTTATAGCTGTTTTGGGGTTCGTGAGACCCCAGGGTAGTAACAACGTACTTAATATAATGGAGTTTCTTGTAAGATTAATGACGAAAAGTGAGGTTTTGAGCACAACATCTACATTGATGAATTTAATTCGTAATATTATCTTTTAATTTTGATTTTGTAGTAGAAATTCAATAGGCGATCAGAGATAACCATACCGATGAGACCTCGCTGATCGCTGGGTCGAAAAGTTCAATCATTTTTTTGCACTTAAATGAATTTTGTAAATTTATTAAAATTATTTTCAATAAATTTCAGTCTGTTAGACGAGAAATCTCCTTCGTAGTAGAAAAATGTCTACAAATATGGCATTATCCTCAATGATTTCCGTGTTTCTGTCAATAAACTTTGTTATTTTATTGTTCTAGTATAGAAGATACAATTATGGAGAAAATGGATAAGCTGGTAGCACTATATTGATTCTGACGATGAAGAGACACATAAAGTCGCACTCCCCGACTTAGTCAGTAACAACGAAGAGGATAGAATCATCGAAGATTTTCGTGCAGAGTCATGGGCCCTTTTGGAGTCTAAAGCCAACGAAGATATAAATAAATGCTCTACAGAAGACGATTTACCTCTACCTAATTTTTGTTCACGGCAATTCCTCCGTATTTTGAGTGTTCCAAATGATCTACAAGGCAAAGACGGATACATTTAGACTAGTGTAAAACCTGCAAGATCTAGGACTCGAAAAAGAAACATTGTACAGCAATCTAAGGGACCTCAATCAAAGGTTAACAGAAAAGCAAGTATAGAGTCCCTTTTTCATAATAGAAAAGTTAGGCGAAATAGTCAAGAACAGTAATCTTGAAATGACTAGACAAAGAGAAAAATACAAACGGGATAGGCCTGTACAGAACACAGAAAAAGAGGAAAGCCCATCAAATACTGATAATATTCGTCCTTCTTTTGTTAAACATACAAATGTGATAGAAATTAAAGCTTTTTTTTTTTGGGCTTTATTCTTTGAGTGGAGTTCTCAACATGAATTAGCTACGTCAGAACTTTCTGACAAACACACAAGGGTTGGTTATTTGCGTGCTACAAAGACTGAAATTAGATTTGAGTTTCTAAAAAACTGCATGAGATTCGACGATTGTACCACCATTCTCTTGTGGTACCTATAAGAAACCTTTTTAATCATATCGTCAACGTTTCTAATGATGTATATGGCCCGTCTGATTGTTGTACGTTAGATGAAATGCTACTAGGATTCAGAGGCAGGTGTGTTTTCAAAATGTAAATTCCAAGTACACCTGATAAATATGGAATAAAAATAATAATATTATGTGACTCCAAAAGTGCTTCCATGATTCGATCTGTTGTCTATTTACGCAAGGACTCCGAGCAATATTCCGTCTAAACAATGACACTGACTGAGCCTATCCATGGCACCAATCGTAACTGGACTTATGATAATTGGTTCACTTCTATACCAGTAGCTAAAGAATTGTTGGATAAACAAGTCACTACTGTAAGAACACTACAAAAAAAAAAAGAAAAGACAGATTCCTCCTCTTTTACTAGAGCTAAAAAACCGTGATTGAAATACTGCCAAGTTTACCTTTTCGGAAGGACTTACTCTTTTGTCATACTGTCCGCCGAAATCTAAAAAAAAGAAAGTGGTTACTCTGTTATCGACCATGCACACAACATCAGATCCAGGTGCTAAAAACAAAATACCAGATATTGTGGAGTATTACAATAAAACTAAATGTGGGGTCGATTTAATGGACCAACTGTGTCATAAGTACAGCGTGTCCAGAAAGACAAAGAGATGGCCAATGGTCATTTTTTTTTGCCTTTTAAATATAGTTGGTAATAATTCATATGTCCTCCTAAAAATGACAACAAAAACAGATAAAAAGTGACGCAAGTTTTTGAAAAATCTGGCCTTATGGAGGAACGTTTTACGTGGCGAACTTTGCCTACCAATCTTCAAGTTCTGTTAGGAGGAATCTTACTCCACGGTCAAAAAAATATGTGCTGTGTACCCTAGATAAAAGGACCGGAAAACGAAGATCACATGTGGCATACGTCGAAGTCTTCTACGTGTCCAACATACCCAAGCCATATGTCTAATATGTTTGTCCAAAAAATTCTAGCCTATTTTTTGTATTACTGATTTAATTACTTATTAGAATAAAAAAAATAGTTCCTTAAATTGTTGTTACTTATTAATAATAAACCGAAATATGTTGGGGTACCTCAGACCCCAGGGTGAGATTAACGTTCACCTGGGATGGGTGGAGTTCAAGGGTTGAAGGAACCTTTTTATGTGTTTTTCTTTTTTTTAAGACTTTATGACTCTAGTTAGTTTAAAGTCAACATTTTTGAATTTTATTCATGTAAATTTCTATTTTCTATTATGTTTTTTTTTTTTTATTTTTTATTTTTTTCACCACCAATGTAAGAAGCCCAATACCACTCACACTCTGTACCGGAAATATTTTGTGTCACACTTTTGAAGGAAACTTTTATGAGCAAAAAGTTTCAATAATTGCTTAAGTTTAGGCAATTTTCTTCTGTCTGAATTAGGTTTCTTTCTTAAAAAGTAGAAGAGAAAAGTAAAAATGGTTGTATTTAGGCAACAGATTGTGATAGGTAATTTTAAATTTTGAATTCTTATCTTAGGGTATATCGCTTAGATGTTATAAAATATGAAAGAGACATCTTTAAAGCCACCCTCACACTTCACAAAGTATTTCACTTGTCTTTACCATAATTAACATCCTGTTAAGTACGGTCTTCAATGATTGAAACACAATAAATAAGGAAAAGTACAATCCAATCACCAGCACACCACAGCGTAAATTTCTTAAAAACAAAACAAAGAATCGCACTTAACTAATGCTCAAGAACATTAAAATCAGGTCCGAATAAGCCTTGAAATGTATTTTAACCAGGGTTTGATTTTTTGTATAATTAATTTTTGTGATTTGTTTGTAACATTAGCAATTGTTGCGGAATTTAAATAAATTTTAATAATTATTATTAATGCGATCTTTATGAAATCTCAATATATTGTAAAGCAGAATTGTTCAATAAAATAGTAGAGAGGATTGGAAAATTCACCGGAGGTTGGGAGAAACTCTATAAAATTTATTTATGTGTATAAAATCTAAATTACGCCGTCAGGCGCACCTTTTTATATAATTAAATTCTTGAGAGAGAAATGCACCCAGATTGTGGTTAAGGATGTGTTCAATCCTCCGTATTTCTTTATTCCTTGTGAATAGTTGTAATAGGCTTTAGTGGCTGATGATTTGCGTGTGGAGGAATTGGCTTTGATAGGGCAACGGATAAAAGTTTTTTTTTATTGATTCATGGATGGAATAGCAAACTACTCAATACTATTAAATTTGCAATAGCAATTTTAGTTATGAAATTCTAAATTTTTCTTCAATGGGGTCGGGTACACCCCAGCATTCTTCTCTTTAATTACACTACCTACCCCCATTTTCTCGCCCTTAGTATACTTATCTCAGCCTTTTCCTAGAAAATTCATTTATCAGTACGTGAAAAGTTAAAAGAGTTGCTTGAACGAACGACAGCACGGTAGCGGCTGGCGGCAATGTATGGCATAAAATATGCAGAAACAAATCAGTCGATTTCACACTTGGCGGCAATGGTATCGATACAGCAATATAGAAATATGCATAAGTTATAACGGTGCTACCGTCGTGTGTGCAAACAGCCTTGAGACTTGAGGCATACCAAGAAACGGTTGCCAGACGTGGTCCATTTTTGAATTTGTAGTTGCAATTTTTATGAACACACCTTGTACCATATTTGACTTGTCCACGTAGACGCGTTCTCAGACAGTTTTAGAATAAATAGTGAAAAACCAAAGTTTTGTATGGCGACCCCAAGAAGTGGTAACCCGATTTAGTGCACTTATAAAATTGTATTAACTATTACAATAAAACGTCATTTACCACATTTCAAATCTCTACGTCAACGCGTCAACGCCCAAATATATAGTGAAAAATGAAATTTTATGCATGGAAAGCCTTTGAAAGGGTTGCCCGATTGATCCCATTTTCGAACTTAAATTACCATTTTTTTTTTTTTTCTTAAAAAAAAGCCCGTATGTAAAATTTCATTATTCTACGTGAACGCGTTCTTTCGTAGTATAACGTAAGTTATACACATTTTCGCTCGTCTTTATTGTGCCACCTGTCACCACTTTCTCGACAGCCAAATTGTCTGCCACATTTACGATTCAACATGAAAAATTATTCTCTATTGTCATATCAAAAAGCAACCTTTATGATACCACGTTTTTCAACTGATTTTTTTTTCTAAGCCCTCGCAGCCATGCCGTAACTCCCCCTCATTACTGGAAGCCAGGCAGACTTCTGAATTCGTTATCAGCGATGTTAAGAGAGTACGATAATTTGGAAAATTTTGTTTCCAAGCTCTCCTTCTATCATGGTCGCTAGGATGGAGCCAACACTCCCTGAGAGCCAGTTTTATTGTTTATAAGAGCACCTGGTTGGGACATATGATCATTGCTAACGGGTCTGGAGGGTGAACAATGGGCCTAGTCGTGGCCCACGTTCTAGGGTCCCTCTTCGGAGGACTAAACCTCTTTTCAATCTATCCATCCAATATGGTGGCCACCTGTGATCCAAGTCTTGATACAGAAAATCCCATTTTTATACCCTAGATGAAATCATAGGATGGATTCGAAACCCATGCATAAAATGAAAAGTTGTTGTGATTTTTGTATTTCCATCTGCCCGTCCATCCGTCCGTCCGTCTGCTCGTTTTCACGATAACTCGTGACAGCGTGTACCTAGACAGCTGAAATTTTGAATATGGCCTTTAAAAAAAAAAGTAAAATTATTTTCGAAAATGGGACAAATCAGGTAACGCCTTCGTACGGTTGCCATACAAAAATTTCATTTTTCACTACATATTTGGACACTAACTACCTAATGTCGTGTCAACTTAGAACGCTGAAATTTTATACATAGTGATTTCATAAAAACAGTAAATATAAGTGCAAAAATGGGCTAAATCGGGCAACCGCTTCTTAGTGTTGCCATATAACAATTTAGAATTTTTACGTATCCTGTGAAAACGATCAGTCTTACACGGGAAAACGATCAGTTCCATATGGTTTTAATGTTTTGAAAACTTCTTCAGAATATGAAATCCTATAAAATTTGTTATGATAATATTTTTCTGTCCGACGAACCGTTATAGAAATATGAATATGAGAAAAACCACTTAAAAAATAAAACTTGCACAGATGGCTGACCATATGAAATGACAAACGAGTATTCATCTAGGGTAGGCCTGAGACAAATTTCAGCTTTTTTACTTATAATATCTAATTTCCTCTTTTTGTTTTGGGATAGTGAATTATGCCGGTTTGTGTATACACAAATATATTTGCAAAGGTTACTCTGAAGTTCCATCATTTGTTGACCGAAACAAAGCCAATCTATTTAGAAAACTATTCATGGTATTATATGCCAGTTACTGAACATAAGCTGTTTGTACACGGAATTAAAATAATATTTACTTGTATATTCCCAATATGTCAAATGTCAGAAGAAGCCTTAGAAGTAAGGAAATCGTCTCGTGAGAATACTTTTGACCCAAAACTTCATCTCTTCGAAACTGTAAGATACCACGTGAAAACCTTTTAGTCGTGGAGCGGGAGCGTGACCACATCAGCAGAATGGATAAGAAGTATGGAAGCACTGAAACAGATTTATTTATGGGATGACAAAACAACACTCTTTTATGCATCGCTTCTTTTTCAGGGCGCAGCTAAATATTGCAATTAAAGCCGACAAAAAGATTTAAAAATGTGGTACTAATTTTAAATTGAGTTAGTGAAAAGTTTCCCCAATGACCAGAATGATTCTTCCATAATAATGGAAATTATGAGCACATCGAAAACTATTTCTACTCGACCACAGCTTTAGATAAAAATATAAAGCTGTCAGAGCAGACTACAATGGAGTATATAATCTCTGGATTGGGGGACCGAAATTTAATTAATGCCTTTACAACCACAATAGCCAACTCTCTTCCGGAATTACTGGAGCGGATTAAATGGTATGAGAGGAGTCAGGTACAGGTTTAGAAGAACGGATAGCCACGTTGCAGTTGTAAGATCCTCTTCTTAAGGAAATAACCAAGGTATTAGAAGATGGGTTAAATTACCACCCAAACAAGGGTAGAATTAAAGGAAACTATTGGATACAAGCTGGACGATTATATAAGAAAACGGATAGCGGAAATAAGGTTGTTGTACAGACAGGAATAAGATGGCGAATCATACGGTCTATGCACGACGATAGAAAACATTGTGGAGTTCAACATACTCTAGATAATATCCGTAAGAAATTCTGTTTTCCCAACATGAAGCCGATAATTACTAAATATAGTATAAACAGTTGTGTTGATTGCCTCTATACTCAAAGAGGAACAAATCAAAGTAGGTATACGATACATGTCCACACTATTCACTTGGATCACTTGGACCCATTCGCAAAGAGCAAGTCTGGAAATCAATATGTTATTGGTTGAGCATAGATGCGTTGACCAAGTTTGCTGCTATATTTAAACCAACACGGAACACTACCACAAGAAGTGTTATCAGAACGCTTGATGAAGTACCTATAAATTTTGGCACAGAGGTACAGCATTCACTTCGCGAGGAATTCAAGAAATATTGCAAGGATAACGTTATTCGACACATGTTAACTGCAGTGAAAACCCCTCATGCTAATGGTCAGTTGGTTACGATTTATAAATTCTTAAAATTCTTTTGGTTTTAGTATTTATTTCCCCTCTTTTTTGTTGCAAGAATGAAAAGCCTTTATGTTTTTTTATTACAAGTCTCTAGCTGAGTGATTTGGAAGGGATAATCTCGAGAACCGATGGATAGTATCTAAATTTTGTGTGCACGGATTTTTGTTCTGTTTTTTAAAGCCATACAACAGTCTTTTGAAGTTTTTACCCAAAAACCAAAATCAATATCACAATTATGGACAAGTATTTTCTATTATACCACAGAGTACACACTCGCGGCTACCTTGTACAAGGATTACTAAGTCAATTTCAGAGTAGATCGATTTTTATCTACTCTGAGTGAAAGTAGCTAAAATAAGATGCTTTCAATGCTACTCTTAGACTAATTTATGTTTAGGTCTATCGGGGACATAGCCATAACAAGTAAATGTATTGCTATTCTCTGCTAAATCTTATGTTTTGCATTAAGGAAAAATGCCAATCGCTTTGGTTTCCGTACACATCAATGTCAATTGCTGTGAAACAAATGTTTATATCACAAGCAGCTAAAAGGATTATGCTGTGATGTCCTTTATTATTTGGAGCCAACATTTGGAGGATACTTAATATTAACCTGTTTCCTATAAATGGCTCCTTTGCGATTAGGCATTTCGTTCAAAGTATAAATGTCGTCAGCTATGTGACAAATAAATCGCAGATAATTCCTCCCCACAGGCTGTGACATATCTTCAGTGTAATATTCATCATAGTGAAAACAGCCATATTAAATGTTCGAGATAAAATCCGCCTTGGGGCTCTATGACCCAGGTAACTTCAAATGCGTCTAATTTTGAAATATTGTTTGGTGGAATGATATGATGAAATACTAACATAATATTTAGTAAGAGTCAATCTACATTTTAGATTAATTGCTTTTCTTCTCGAATATTTCATAGGTTTCGGCTTAATAAACTGCAATAGCAGAATAAATCGTGCAATATCCATTCGTACAGCCTTATAAAACTGCGACTCATATTTACTTTATATTATACTTAAAGTCTGGGTAAAAAATCCGTGAAGTTCTCTTTCATGTATATCAAATATTTCTCGTAGGTACCCATATCGTCCTTTGACTTTGAGAAATTACTCATAAATTTATAAACGACTTATAGATGGCACAAATGAATAAAAAAACCGAAGCTGATCACAAAAATCCATTCTTCGTAATATTTCTTTCTTCTTCTTCCAATATTGCTTATGCTCCAGAACTGTGGGCTCGACTACACTCTAAAAAAAATTTATGTAAAATTACTAGTTCCGTACAGTAAAATTACATTAATCATGAAAATCAATGGAGAAATTACCATTTTTAATAATTTTCTATTATAATTGGTAATTTTACTGCTGTTTTCGGTTAATTTTTACTAAATGTCCAGAAAATTTTCTTTGAGTCAGTAAATTTATAAAATGACATGGTAAAAATACGCGGTTACCGCTGTAATATCCTCTAGCATCGGAATAATGCTTTATAAATATTAATATTAAAACACGTAAAAAACTGGAGAATACTAATAATGCAGTAATTTTGCTGTGGTAACTGTAGAAACTTGCAAAAACCCACGCCACTGCATGATCTGATGTGTATGTACGCATTGCAGTTTAGTAATATTCCAACATTATTGAAAACAACACTAGAAGTGAAAAAAGGAATGTTTCCTCGTTGTTAAGTCCACCAAACATTATTATAATTAGATCCATTTGGGCAACAGCTATGTGGTAGAGTTTTAATAGACTCCTTTCTCTAGCCCTATCTAACTATGCCTCAAATCTGGGAGACATACATATGTATGTGCATGGTTTATTTCTCATACAAGAAAAAGATTATAAGTATTAGAAAAATCCTAGTATCGGTGGAACAAGCGATGATTGCTGTGCCGCTTTTGTGCGTTATTTATTTTTCTCGCTGTTGTTAAAAGATTGCCGCGGGATTAGTACCAAATCTAGTGCATGCGAAAAATAGCAACAAAATGTTTGACTTAACAACAAAAAGTTAAAAGCAAGAATATGCTGAACAGAAGTTATTTCGCCCTTGTGCACTGATCTAAAATTTTTACTATTTAGTGTAGTTCCCAAACTGCAGAAAAAATAGATGATTTAATGGAAAAATTACGTATGCAGTAAAATTACGAAATTAGAGGAAAGATAAATTGTAATATTTAGCAAAATTCTTCATGGTTAAGTAATTTTACTTAAAACGAGTAAGAAGCCTTTACTCTTTGAAAGTAAACTTACTTTTGTGAAGTAGTTTTGCAAGCCAAATAATTGTACAGGGTGGGCCAAAAGTCACCATGGGGTTTAAAAATTTAATAACTTTTTCGTTTATATTTTTTTTTTATTTTTTTTTTAGATTATATAAATAACATCTGGAGAATAAATAATGGAGAGATTCACAATTGAACAAAGAACCAGAATAATAGAATTTTATTACTTAAATCAGCGATCAATTATTTTAACGCAAAGAGCATATCGTCGCCATTTTAACGTCAGAATTTCGCCCTCTGAAGCCATGATTCGTTGCTTAGTTGATCGTCACCACCAACTTGGCACCGTAAGTGATTTGCCTCGAACCGGTAGACCGCGTATAATTCACACTGCGGAAAATATTGAACGTGTAGAGCAAAGTGTTAACGAAACACCAGAAACATCTACCAGAAGGCTGCTCAGCTAGGGATGTCTCGTACGTCACTACGGCGCATTTTAAAAAAAAGATTTACTGTTATTTCCATATAAGGTGCAATCTGATTATGAGTGATGAAGCTCATTTTCATCTGAATGGCTTTGTTAATAAGCAGAACTGTAGGTTCTGGGGTTCTGAAAATCCAAGAGCCATTCATCAACGCCAATTGCACCCCATTAGGTGTACAGTATGGTGTGGCATTACATCTGAAAATATCATTGGGCCTTACTTCTTCGAAAATGAAGATGGAAGTAACCGTAAATGGAGAGCGGTATCGGTTTATGATAGAAAAAGTTTTACGTCCTGCTCTTGAAAACAGACCTGAGATGTGGTTTCAGCAGGATGGAGCCACTGCCCACACTGCCCGAGACACAATGGCACTTTTAAGGCAAATTTTTGGACAGCGAATATTTTCAAGAAATTCGGAAATTAATTGGCCAGCGCGTTCGCCAGATTTGTCAGCACCCGACTATTTTCTTTGGGGTTATTTGAAGGAGCGAGTATATGTGAACAAGCCCGAGACAATCCTTGAACTCAAGGCCAACATTGTTACAGAAATTCGAGCGCTACAGCCACAAATGTTGAAAGATGTTATGGAAAATGCTCTAAAAAGAGCCCATCATTGCGAAGCTAATAACGGCGGTCATTTAAGTGACATTATTTTCCATACTTAGCGTAAAAAAATTTCCATTTTGTAAAAATAAAAAAAATATATAAACGAAAAAGTTATTAAATTTTTAAACCCCATGATGACTTTTGGCCCACCCTGTATTTTACATACTAAAGTTAGTGTACTCCGATTATAGCAGGCAACTGCGATGGCTCTGTATTTTGTAGTAAATTTCTTCGAACATTTTTTTGAGTGTAGCGAGCTGGAGTTCCTTCGCAATGGCCTGACCCTATGGGGTATATAGCCAAAAAGTGTGCCGTGTCCGGCTATGTGTTGATTGCCATGTCTGGCCAGATATAGATTGCCATGTCCGGCTAAATGTTGTATGTATTTTATATGTGTTTGTATTATTTTAGTATTGAAAGTTGTTGTACATTTATATTGTTGTATTTTGTTTCATATTTATTATAATTTGTTAATATATTTGTGATTGTATTGTTATTTATAATTGTATATATATTATTTTTGTTTCGTTGTTGTGTATAGGTCGACGGAACAAAAGTAAGTTTCCTGAAATTGAAACTACCGTTACTGACGCCACGCTTAATTCACTGTTCCAATTGATAAGATCAACTGGTGAGTAAACATTTTTGACGAACACTACATACTAGACACCAATAAAATATATCCGAGAGATTGTAAGTTCGAAGATGCATTGAAGACATCACCAGGGAAAAAGAATCTCCCGGAAAACCCCTAATCTGGTTGAAGCGTCGAAGCGAGCGAATTTTGAAGCGTTCGACCGCGTTGATGTACAACTTGGAACTGTTCTTCTTAATATTGTTCGATGAAAACACCGGGTAAGCCCCGGGCTACACCGGGCTTCACTATCTTGTTTTTTTAAAACCCTGATCTTACACGGGGTTACAGAAACTTGTTCGATGAAAGCCCAGTGTTTCTGATTGCGTGCCCCGAACTTGCACTAAAAATTTCTAGGTGTAAACGTTTGACATTTGTCATTTGTGAACTGTCATATGGAATTTGTTCGGTGGTTGCGGTTGAATGCTATATATAAAAGTGAAAAAATCGTGGATCTCATACCAAATTCATATTACATAAGCAAGTTGGATAAGAAATTAGAATGACAAAATACCCATCGATAATATGCACATAGGAAATTCGAATGAAAATTATAAGGAAATATTTGAGGAGGCGGTTAAGGTCGTAGAACATGGATGAAATCTTAAGATCTGCCTTTCTAGTAAGAAATTTGATCGTTAAAATGTTTCATTGCCATTATTAATAAGTAATTTTTATAGACTTCACGTTATCCCTGCAGCTACCAAGCAAATAGATTTGAAGCAAACAACATATAAGAAATTCTCTAAATTCTTAAATGAGATGTCAGGAAAGGGTTTAATAGTGGCTCGTGAAGAAGCCAACGGGATAGAGAAAATCATTTCTGTAGATTTTGATCATCCAAACTATTAATTTTATACCTAGAGACAAAACATCTGATGAAAAAAGTGAAAATAGTGCAGCACAACTGTTTCTTGCAGAAATTATGGAGCTATATCTGGTCACAGATGAACCAATTGTCATTTTTTCAAAGCAAAGTTATTTTATAAATATATTTTCACAAATCACTGGAAATTAGAAGTTAAATTATTCTCAGGAGAACTATCAGAGAAATGTCATTACATTAGATTTACCCGGTGTTTTAAAAACTTGTTAGATGTGTGCATAAAACCCCAGGAAGATTGTAGGGGAAAACTTAAACGGTATTTTTACACGGTGTTTTCATCGAACAAACCTCATGACTCAAGCAAACGCCAAATACAAAATGACAGAAACAGCAGTTACATACAAAGTTGAAGTCGACTTCAGTCGTAATTTAATTACAAATTTCATCTCAGCATAAATTTCGGCTGAACGTTAAGTTGAAGTAGACTGAGAAGTCGTAATTCTAATTCAGGCCTAAGTATTTGCCATAGAGTTTTCTAGATTGACTACAGAAGTTCTTCCATCGAAAATTTAATTTAGAAATTAAAAAAAAACAAATGTCTACCCCAAATTACAACTAATATCAAAAAGTCATATAAAAACGCACTGTATTTACTGTAAATACTCATTATTTCATAGTAAACTCGATTTAACATTTTCTATTTTAACAAAACCTAAGAATCCTTTACTAAACCAAAAGATATGTCAAAACAAAAACAGAAAAAAAACAAAAACTCCCGCATTATCACCAAAGGTGCAAAATTTCGTCTGACTTCATTCATAAATAACAAGGAAAGTGACGTAAATATTTCACCTGAGAAAATGATACACTTGTGAATGGCATCCTTTATGTGCACTTCTTGTTTCACATATCTCCTGAATTACCGTAGCAATGATATTTTGTGACACACTTTCTACGCCATGTTCGTGTACTCCACACTTTTCAGGGAGAGAGAGAGTTTTCATGAATATGTGAGTATTATAGTGTGATTTTTTATGAATTTTTAATTTTAAGGCTTATGTTGGTTATCTTGGCATAGCAACAGCATAAACTACATAAATGTTGGTAATTTTGTGACATATTAACATGCAAACGAATTTTTAAGGACTTTGTTATTTTTAGATTTTCTTCTTCTTTTTTTTCGGAAACTAATAGCCCAGTAATGATTCTTTTGAATACATTTTGGTAAATCTTTGTGTGACTATTTTGTATTCTATATATTTGTATTGTGTACAGTTTTAGTGGTAAATTTAAAATCTAAATAATTCATAAAAACAAAAACAGTTATCTTTTAGATGATTTTAATGATATTCTATTTGTAGGTAATCTATTGGATTTTATAAATATAAATAATGAGAAGAATTCATTTAGGGAATTGAGTTCACACTTTCCATTTTTTTCGAAATCTTAGAATAAGTCTAAGAATAAAAACCCAAAGATGTTTGTTTGCTAAAGAGCAGATTTTGTCATTTCACCAAATTTGGTTTGTTTTACTAAATTACTGCTTATGTCAATTAGAATATGATACCCGAGGTGAAATATTCTATACAATATTCATAACGGATTTTATATGCCACTTATTGATCGGATGAATTTGAAACTTATTATGACTCACATTACTTATTATTATTATTTCCGTCAATAGCTGTGAAGCAAGAAGGTTATTTAAAATGTTGACGTCGTCACATCTCAACTGGTATATCATTCGTGACCATCATGCGTATTTGCACTGAACCCAACAATTTGACGAATATTAGTTCGTACAGATACAGTGGAATTGTTCACAAGAAAACTCTGGGAGTTGTTCCAGCTCCTGATAAGAAAGGCTTCACTATTGTCTACAAAAAGGCCAAGTACCAAAGCAGACCTGCGAAGAATACTGTTCGTGTAACAATGAAAGCTGGACCAAGACGCTCCCTGAAGAAATTGAGGAAATTGCTATTGGCCAACAAATACCGATATGACTTGAAACAAGCCGCGCTTCGTAGGGCATCAGCAGTTTAACGTTCTCAGAAACTTGCACCAGTTAATAAAGTTCGTGGTGCAAAGAAAAATGAATAAAAGATTTTTTATTTAAAAATAAATAAGTAAAAAAAAAATTATTATTATGACTTACATTTTTTCTTCCACACAATAAGATACTTCTACTCTTCTTTGAGGATCATCTAGTGCATACTGGATATTCAACAATTATTTGTTGAATTCAGAGCAGTTCATCAATGAGTTCATTGAAACTTGGCACCATTGGCAAGAGAGGAAAGCTTAGTCAATGGTGAGATGTTGAAAAGCTCCAAATTCGATCTTTTATCGAAACAAATTTCAATCGAAGTGGGTATCAAGCTTCTAGCTTGTCGGCCGAAGTATCTCGGTAAGGAGCTCCTGCATACAGTAATCACATTGGAGGATACGATTGCTGCGACAAAGGATCTAAGGCGATACACTTCACCTGGTTATAAATGCTTCACTCCAGAATTCTTCATACGTTTCAGGAACTTATTAATTTCTGACATTTTGGAAGTCTTCAATTCGGCGGTTGAGACACATTCAGACTTTCCTTTTAGTTGAAGGAGGTCTGTTATGCGCTTGATTCAAACGAAGGGAGATTTGGAGAGGATGGGGAACTGGAGGCAAAGCGTCGAGGGCGATAATCCCCTCAGTTATTGCTTCTGTAATACACCCGGAACAGTCCTATGGTGTACCTGGTCGTAGTATCTAGGACAACATCGCGGTAGCCAAACATTTGTTTGCCTACCAAACATTTGTTTGCCTACCATGAACAGACAGGTACACAAATGGCCATGATTTCACTAGAACATTAAAAGGTTTTTGATAGCGTCTTGCACGAGTATATCATGACTGCTCTCGAGGTGGCTCGATATTGTTGGAAAATTGTATAGAGAGTCAGCGATATTTACTAAGCATCAAGCACAAGCTCTGGCTCCTATCTAGTTTAATCGAAGTATCAGACAGGGCTGTCCATTGTCAGGTATGCTTTATGATTCTTTCGTTGGAGACGCTATTGGTGAATCTTCGTCGAATGTTCGGACAATTTTCAGTACATCTACCATATACCAATGTGAGGCCTCTTATGTTGGCATATGGGGATGACCTTTCAATTTTCGTGACAAGAGATAAAGTTTTTCCAGTTGCTCGTGCTGTTTTCGAACAGTACGAGTGTATAGCGGGCGCTAAAATCAACCTTAGTAAAAGTCAAGGCTTGTGGTAGGGAAGGTGGAGAGATCATACAGATACTCCACTGAACATGCAATGGACTAATACTAGCCTGAAGTATTTCGGTGTGTATATCGGATGCGGGAGTAAACCAAATAATATCCGGATTGCTCTGGAGAAACTCTCTAGATGTGTAAACTCATAGCGTAGTCGACTATTCCCATTATCCTTAATGGGAAGGTCAGTCGTGATAAACTATTTGATTACTTCGTCCATCGTTCATCTGCTAAAGTCTGAGACGTTTGATGAAGGCTTCGTAGGTCTTCTTTAAGCAAAAGCGATAGACGCCATTTGTTGCAGAGGAAAGAAAGCGCGCACTGTTTACCAGTCAAGATAGGTGGAATAGGTCTCACTAACTTGGTTGTGAAATCAAGGTTTTTCCAAGTGCGTGCATTCCAACGAGTGTTTTGCCAGCGAGACACCTTGATTTCGCAACTATGAGTGAATGTACTGGGAGGGATCGGCATAGGGGAGTATTACTACCTGCTCTCTCTCCGACCATTTTATCCTCATCACTGGCCATAAGATCTATTCTCAACAATTCAGACCTGGGGCAGAATCTGGCCAGCATATGACCTTAAGTCGACTGCTCTACGGTACAGGCAATTCGCGCCGATTCCAATCAGGTTTAATTCTGAATTAATAGATTCGGTGTTCAGTAATGCTCGAGGTTTTGAAGCTGAGACGCATACACTGACAGTTTTCGGAGATATTATTGATATCTCTGGAAACTGCCGAATAAATATTAACACTCCACAACTACACGACCTGGCTGCTTCTGTGCTGGAGAGATTTCTTGGGACCAGTTACCCTGGCACTAAGTTGGAAGAAGCATTATTTCTGCACAGACCACCTCACACACCTTTCAGCACACTTACAACACGTGTACTCCGTGACGCGCTTATGTTAGCAAGACCTCCGGAGTATACAGGATACAACAGATGTCGAACATACCTCGGGGTGAATATGGGCGTGATGGGAGGGATAGCTTGTAGAGTAGTCTACAGTTATCCTTCTAATTACAAAGATGCTGATGTAGCATTCAAATTGCTACACCACAGTTTTATGCATCCTTATCAGTTGTCACTTATTTACCGGCGAGTTCCCAGGATCTGCACAGTTTGTGCTGGTGAAGGCACAGGTTCTTCACTTGCCCAGCTTCGCAAAATCTAATGGAACTCATGCGCGATGTGTGCCAGTTGATCCACCCGAATTTCGGAATTACTAGGACATCGTTTCTATGTGGAGCAAAGGTTTGTAGTCGGGTGAACTGTTTGATTAGCTTTGTGTTGATACTGGCCAAATCTACAATTCACTTGTACTACATGAGAGTCGGAGATGGGAATCAGAACACTGAACCACAACCCCACGCACAAGCACGTGGGCGCCACTTCGTTGACAGATTGAAGAGACGTTTACGTCTTGAATATCTGGGAACCAACGCAGGCACTTTCAACTGCACATGGCAGTCACTATCGTCGGTACAGGACGGAGTTCTTGTCTTCGCCCGGAGCAGGCTGGATACTCTAAGATCTGCCCTTCTATCTATGGATAAACTAAAAACCTTCCTCACCAAGACCTGATGCGCTTCATTACGAGGAGAGGAAGTTTTTGGTGAAATGGATTCTAGCAGGATAGCACAATAGGTCACTCTAGTCTCCTTGCTTGGGATGGGATCTTCTGTTCCACTGCCTTAAAAACAAAAACCTACCTCATCTGAATCTGTCCTCTCTTAAATCTTAAACTCACTTTATTGCAAGAACAAATTCTCGAGCTGATGGTATTCCTAATATTGTGTAAAAAACATGAGCATCCAGCCTTGACGCTCCACTTAGCAAACTATTTAAATTTACTTTAATAGGAATACAAATCCCGAAATGTTGACATAATGTTACGTTATGCCTACATTTAATACAAAAATAAAATAAAAATTATTTTGTATTACATACTAAGGAACTTCTTGCCAGTCTTTATAGAAAAGTCAAAAAATCAGAACCACTATTCGAAGTATAGTAGAAAAGCTACACTATAATTTATTTTCGCTAGAACTCACCCGAAAATATAATAAAATGTCGAAATTTCAAAAGATATACCTAACAAAACTTACCTCAAGGAAAAAATTACGTAAGTGGACGGATGGGGTCAAACTTCGCTACGGTACAAAAGCATGCGTACGTTGTTACAGTGGCTCGGCTACGACTATTTTCAAAATATTGTTCTAAGATGAAAAGCTACTGAAAGACGCAAGGTGGAGAGAGAATGCGTTCTACATTTTTTTTCTCGGTTAAAATTTCTCTGACCCCATGTGCCTACTTAAGGGTTAATTATGTATCGCGTCGTGTACCATGTAGTCTGGGAATTATTCGCAGCAGGACCGTTTCATGCGGAAACCTTATTAAATCCCTTGTAGGAAAAATCTTTTGGCCCCTCACATCGACTATCAAGTAACCAGTTTAATTTAATCTGGGGTAAGAATAGCTCATGAACCCTTGCAAATGTATGTAGGATTGCAAAATCGTGTTAACTTTACAGCTCAAGTTTAAATTTGGAACCTTAGTTCATGAGAAAATTTATTCTACCGAAAATTGAGAAAATAACTAGCAAAAATTGAGTGCTAAACTAACACTGTAAAACTATTTGTAAAATAATTAAACTACTTTAAAGTCACATTACCTTTGGTAAATCTTGTATAAAGTGCCAATTCATAGCAAATCTCTCGGTTATATTCGCAATTAAGTTCTATCTGTAGTAAAACTACTTCAATGGCTATAACAATTAATCCACGCAATTACCTTATCTATTATTTTAGCATGCCTTTAAAATCCGTTTTAAGATAGTTACTTAACTTTTTTACTGTACCAATATAAATTTACTATTCGAAAACTATGCTCAGATTGGGAGCATTGTAGTCAAAAGTCTATAAAACAAAAACTCTTCCTACTTTACAGCCCAATTAAGTTGTAAAAGTAAACTCTTCTGTTCACCTATGCTTTAAAGGTATTTGGCATGGTGGATGAAGGTGAACTTTATCTGTTTCTTCATTTTATTGTGTTAGATGAATTCATCGTCTCAGCCGAAATTGTGTCAGTTTAAATCATGACAAGAAATATTTTTGAGCTAAGAGATGCCTTACTAACTGGTAATAGTTAAAATATGAGCTGTTGACATCCAACTCCTATTGGATTCTTATTAATGGTCCTCTGAATTATAAATAGCTAGGGAAAAATTGTTTTCTATATACTTCTCTCTCAGGATTTAAAGATAGAGATGTAAGAAAATCTCGGGCTAACTTGAAGAGAGATTCTTTTGATTTATTTACAAATTTAAAGTTAGAAAGTTCATCTTACAACAGCGGAATGTAAAATAAGTGAGCGAATCTTAGAGAACCATTTCAAAAGTGAAACAAATATCGCATAACACTTTGCGGCTACTAAAACTTTCAAGTGGATTCATATTGAATTTCTGAAATTTTTTAAGCTGTACACTCAGTCTGTCACAAATAATTCTGGATTTAAAAAATAAAGAGGAAATGTTTTTTTTTTTTTTTTGTTGATGGGTTTTTATACTGAATATTCAGATGGTCGGTCTCAATAACTTCTAATTCTAAGTCCTCTCCTGCAAAGTTATTTGGAATCGTCCTCGATTCCAAGCTGATCTGGAAGACTAATCTAGAAGAACGCGTAAAGAAGGCCAGTGTGGCCTTCTAGACGTGCAAGAGAACATTTGTCGGAAACTGGGGACATAAACCCAGGGTGATACGTAGGATGTACACAGCCATAGTTCGGCCCATTCTCTGCTGCGGCTCCATAGTCTGGTGGACGGTACTGACGAGGAAATGTAACCTGGATATGCTGTCAAAAATTCAGAGAGCTGCTTGTGTGGGAATAACTGGCTAGCTGTGCACCACGCCTTCAGCGGCACTGGAGGCCAGCTTGACTTATTGCCGCTGGACCTTTATTGTATAAGTTTGACGCCAATCAGCGCTATCCGGCTGAGAGCGGGGGGAGGGGCGTGGTGTATGGAGAGGGGTTTTGGGCACTCCAATATACTCCAGAATATATACTGTAGTGATTGCAGGGAAGAAACAGACTACCAAGTACCAATCCTGACTTTTGGTGGGGTTGTCAGTACAATGATGCCCACCAAGAGTGACTGGCAGGATAAGGAGATGGTCGTAACATCCGATATTTCTATTTTTACGGATAGATCCAAGACTACTGTGGGCACAAGGGCTGCAGTGTACTCTACAGATCTCCAGTGGGACGAGTCTTATAGACTGCCTGACAAATGCAGTGTTTTTCAGGCAGAGCTCGCAGTGATTTACAAAGCGGTAATATTGGCATCCATGTGCAGAGAGCCCGCGCGGCACATCTGCATATATACTGATAGCCAGGCAACCATTACGGCGCTGGATGCTGGGCTGGTAAAATCAAAATTGTTGCAGCTATGCAAGACCTGTTTTGAGGAATTGACTATAATGCACAAGGTGGCCATATGCTGGGTACCTGATCATAAGGATATCTTAGGAAACGAGATGGCTGATGGGTTGACTAAAAAGAAGCTCCGAATTAGATAGCTCCGCAGCAGTAGCATATGAGAGGATCCCAAACGGAGCTTTAAAAGAGGAAATCATTAGAGGCGCCAATCAAAAGGCAAGCCTCCGGTGGACCAGTAAGCATACCTGCCGTATTGCGAGGCAATTGTGGCCTGCATATGATAGGAAAAGGAAAATTGAACTGTTTAATGGCAGCACGACAAACACCAGGAAGCTAGTGGGGGTCATAACGTGTCACTGGGCAATAGGGGACCATGCTAGAAGACTGGGTATAAAGGCGAATGATTTCTGCAGTAGCTGTAAGCACTCCGAGGAAATCGAATCCGTCCAACACCTGCTTTTCGAGTGCTACGCTTTGATGAATAAAAGAGGTATGCTATTGGGTAGTTACTTCTTTTCAAGTCTGGGGGTGCTGCAAATGGTAGAATTTAGATATATCCTGAGTTTTCTGAGAGAAGCAGGATGGATCTAGAAGTCTCAGGTAAATCCTGAGTTTCCTAAGGAAAGCAGGATGGATCTGAGGCTTGTAAAGTTACCCCAAGAGGTCTAGGGACACAATAGAATCATTAGTGGTCTAAGTGAAGCAGGATAGTCGTCTGGCGGCACCCCTCTTACCTAACCTAAGTCCTAATTAGGTGAAGGGAAAAAACATATTTTCTTTTAATAACAAGTACCGAGGTACTGTCAGTTACTGGCCTAAAAGCCGAAGACCAAAAATCCCATAAAGAAATTTTCGGGAGTATCGGTACTGTGTGTAAAGTGTTTCGATTAGCAGTAACAGGGCGATCTAATCAGGACAGCAATGAACCCTGAAAACTGCCTGCTGTCTACACGACAGTGAACTCAGATGCCAGTAAGTTGCTGGTTGATATGTAGAATTATTTAAAAAATCTATGTGTGAATCATTTTGAGTTTTTACAGCCGACATTGAACAAGTTGCCAACATGTGTCTGAATTTTCATATAGCGTTTCCACTTATATAAAATGTTGCCAACTTGTTTCAAAACTTGCCGGGTAGGAAAATTTGTCATAGTGGAAACGAGGCTTAAGCACGACCAATCCGTAGCCTTCGGGTGACAGACAACATACGGAATACCCTGTCTACAAACATCATTGATCGAATTATGTAAAAAAAAAAAAAAAACGAAAACAACCGCCCACCCAAAATGGCCTGAACCTGGAAGGCTGTACATGCGTACGGTGATACTGCTGAAAGGGTTAAGCTTCATTCTGTACCCGTGTAAATGATTTTGACTATATCTTCTCAACTGTTTATCAGAAGAAATTAGTTAAGAAATCATATTATATACTACAATCCGGCCCTTCCACTTAGGTATTTTGGTCCTGAACATCACCAAGAATCCAGCGCTACCACAAAATTTATGTATACGTTTTCTGAAAGTATCCGTTGTATCTGTCCATGAAGAAATTATTACATTAAGTTAGAGTTAAGCTTCAAGGTCTACTCATATCACATCAATTCGTATTAAATCTTAGAAGAAGTATGCATTTTAAATATTTTCCAGATATTGTCAACCATGCTGAAAAAGGGTTACTGTTTTATAATGTAGGCACTCATACTACCCTATTGCTGCTGTTTATTTGAGGGGTTAATAAAATACTTTGAGCATACTGAGCAATTATCTTCTGAGAAGCCGAGAGATTTCTAACACAGAATAATTTGCAATGGGATTAGTTAAAATGTGTCCCAACTGATGGTGGTACAAATATGTGTGCAACGAGTCAAGGGTTAGTTGGAAAAATTTTCAAGCTTGTGAAGTAAGCAAGTTACTTAAAAACTCTAGTAAACCATTAAATAATTTAAAATACACTGTGTAAAAATCACCTCAAACTGTGTAATCGAATCAGTTGTGTCAGCGGTTAATTTTATTTGCTCTCGTGATTTTTTATTAGAAATTCGAGCCGAATATCCGGACTTGGACTATTATACAACAGTTCGTAGTCTGAGCAATATGAAAGTTTTTTTTTTGAGATTTTTTCAACTAAAGCAAGTAAGACAAATTTTGCTAAATGGAAAAAGGTCTCCACAACCATTGCTATGTAATAATGAATGGATTTTGAAATTAGCATTTACTGCAGGCATCGTGAATAATCTTAATGAATTAATTTAAAATTATAAAAAAAATAGTGCATAGATGTGAAATGTATTCTATCGTAATGTCATTTCGCTAAAAATTTTCATTATTTGAAACACAAATCACAAATAACGAAATTCAACCATTTTCCATGCTGTAAAAAAAAATCAAATATTAGTGGAATCCCCATTAAAGAAAAATCTCTGCAGATATATTATCTGCACGTACATAATTACGTAAACTGTGGTTACGCATAACGATGTCTTTCGAATCTTGACGGTAATAAAAAAGACATATCCATATTTCAAAATTCATTTGGTTGTACCTACAATTGAGATATATCCGTCAGACCATCCTCCATTGGAAGTTATTGATCTGCAAAATGATGTCTGAAAAAATAAATCTTACTCAAGTCTACCTATCGGAAGATAAATACGTGCAATAAAAATCATATGCTCCGAGAGTACTTACCAATATAGAAGGACATTTTCGATAATGAATTATCTAAAATCGTAAAACAGATCATTGGTAAATAAGAGATGAATATTTTCACATAATTTTTAGGATAGGAGGTGAAGTACTAATTTCGAACTACAGTATGTTGAAATATAACTTCAGAAAAAACAAATTGACGGGTACAAGGGAAAAACCCTGTAATCGCATTTCTGGTAGAAATTCAGTTAAGGCACGTACGAAAAGTAAGCACCGCAACTTCGTCTGATATAGTTTGGAACTATATCATAATTTGTCGTTAGTTTGTCGTGAAAACCATAAATTTGTCGTGTCCTTTTTTCTAAAGGAAACTGGATGGTGTATTAAGTTGACGTCAAGTTAGCACCGCAACTCACTGGAACTAAGCCAAAACTTATCGGATTGGAAAATTATACATCTTGGAATTTGTCGTTAATTTATCGTTAATTTGTCGTGAAAACCATAAATTTGTCGTGTCCGTTTTTCTAAAGGAAACTGGATGTGGTGATAAGTTCACGTCAAGTTATCACCGCAACTCACTGGAGCTTGGCCGAAACTTATCGGATTAAAAATTACACATCTCGGAATTTGTCGTTAATTTTTCGTGAAAACCCTAAATTCGTCGTGTTATTTTTTTTAAAGGAAACTGGATGTAGTGCTAACTTTACGTCAACTTAGCACCACATACAGTTTCCTTTAGAAAAAAGGACACGACAAATTTAGGGTTTTCACGACAAGTTAACGACAACTTCCGAGATGTATAATTTTTCAATCCGATAACCTGCTAACCTGATGTCAACTTGATACCACATCCAGTTTCCTTTAGATAAAACGACACGACAAATTTATGAATTCCACGACAAATTAACGATAAATTAACGACAAATTCCAAGATGTATAATTTTCCAATCCGATAAGTTTTGACCGAGTTCCAGTGAGTTGCGGTGCTAACTGGATGTCTACTTAGTACACCATCCAGTTTGCTTTAGAAAAAAGGACACGACAAATTTATGGTTTTCACGACAAATTAACGGCAGATTATGGGATAGTTCCAAACTATATCAGACGAAATTACGGTGCTAACTCTATGTACGTATTAAAGGCGCCATCTGTTAGATTTTAAAATGAAGATTCAAAATATTCTGTCCTTTTCGTAAAAACCCCAACATTACACCCAAAAATGTAATTGAATATTTTCTATCTGGGAAAAACACCGACATTGCAGGTTAAAGAGGATAGGTTACCATGGAGTTGGATAACTAAACTTTATAAGTTTTAGTATGCACATCCTTTCAATTCAATATAACTGGCGATTTTTTACTCCTACAACGAGCCTAATTAAAATAAGAAGAGTATTCCAAAGGCGTGCATCCTGCACAAAGTAAAGTCCTTCACGGACATCCTCTCAAGGACTGCAGAAATTTGACGTTACAAAAAAGATATTCTGGCTCACCTGTGCGAATAAGATTATGGCAGGAAAATCAGTGCTTTACTCATTAAGTACGAATCTACAGTACAATCCAAAATCAATGATCTATAAGCAGTGATATGAGCAGAACGACACAAACCGAAAGCAAACCATATACAGTTGCTGGAAGCAACCTGAAACTTTCGGTTGCAAACTTAGTCTAGTCTCATGTGTATTAAACTACCATAAGAAAAAAGAGGCACCAAAAGTATCCTAACTAGTCTCAAACGTAAATTGGCAGAAAGTAGTATATTTGCCGACAGCCAGAGTCACTTAAGCCAACCATAAATTTTGCTTACCATAGATTTGATTTGATCACAGCGCGATTATTAATTTTCACCCGCAAATTGGTTATAAAGTTTACATAAGGTTGTTCCACTTTATTAAGCCTAATTGGGGAAAGACCGTAAATATTAAGATCACACTTATATAGGACTATGCATTGCGATTAGAATCAATTGATTATCAATTGACCACCTAAATATTTCTGAGGGACCATCGTTTATTCTGCAGATACAGTTCTCAGTCAGTCCACGAGGTCTACATAAATTCAAGCACATATCGTCTACATACAGGTGCATTTGAAAACCATGCACCACATCACATAAATCATTAATGTAGAAACTAAAGAGGGGGGGTCCTAAGACTGATCCTTGAGGAACTCCACATGTTAAATGCATTCGATAAAATGGAACTCCTTTTATGACCACCTGATGTGACCTATTTGAAAGAAAATTTGCCATTATCTTAACAGCAGCAGAAGAGGAGATATAAAAGTTTGCATATAATGTATGCAGCAGTTTTGCATGTACAATAGAATCAAATTCCCTTGAGAAGTCTAACAAAACCATCACATTAAGATCTCCCTCTTCTACAGCCGATCGCAAGTCCGTAGTGATCTTGAGTAACGCAGATTCACAACTGTATCGTGCACGAAAATTAAACTGATCTTTTGCCAGGAGATCATTACATGTTACATAATTTTCAATCTGGGATCGCATGAGCTTTTTACAATACTTTGGCAAGAAAAGTGAGAATGCTGATGGCACTGTAGTGTGGAAGCTCAGTAGCAGACATTTTCGTAGCAATAGGACTACCGTACTTCTGGGAATTGAGATGTAGTTAGACAAGAGTTCATGATATGCCAAACATTCAGAAAAATGTACGGCAATAAGACCTTGTGAAAACGAGGGTTTATTACATTAAAACCAGTATCATGGAACTTGATAGAGTATATCGGTTTAAAAAGTTCACGCATTCTTCACACCCTGGAAAAAAAAGCAATTAACACATTGTTCACGTAAAGTATGAAAGGACAGACAAGGTTGTTGTAGAATTACTAAAATTTGATGATGGACCTGCAGTAAAGTGCCGGTTAAGTTCCTCCGAATCAAAAGGACAATCGCGGTTGACACTAGAATAAATGGAAGTTCGCTTCAAGTTTTCTCCACAAGATTTTCGAAAGTAAGCTGGGATCGAGTGAAGAAGAAAAATACTCACGCTTAGCAACCCTAATTGCAGAAGTGTCTTTGTAACGAGCTTGTTTATAGAGTATGCGCGTGTAATGAGTATTCACCCGTTTCAACTGTATATATAAGAACTACTTTCCTACTACTTGAAAGATGTCTGTCAGATTCCTTAAAATCTCTGACCAATACAAATGTTTAGTTTTCCATAAACCATCCAACTTTGGGACCTATTTCTCTTCCCCATTGGAAAAAACACCGCCAAGTAATATATTGAAAAAAAAAATAACAATCGAAACTCATCAGTGTGGCAGCGAAATAACAGAATTCTTACAATGGTAGGCTCCCTATTAAATCTACCAAATACAGGGATCTCCTTCATCTAATCCAATTTTTGGAAAAATATTCTACAAAATCTTGAAATCTGACGACCTTCTTTGCTTTTTTATGAAGTTTTTTTTTTTTTTATAATAAAAATTAATTAAATCCAATATTTTCAGAAATATTTTTTAATACGACATTGCATAATATATAAAGACATTTACATACTTGAAGGAGCATTTACAATGGCAGAGTTGAGTGGAGTCACCAGATTGCATTTTCTCTCATCATCTCACCAACGTGAGATTAGGAATTTTTCAAATCGAACGTTACTCTGTAAAATTCACTCTACTCTGCCATTTTAAACACTCTTAGGATTATTTCACTTTTTTTGTATTATTTTAATCACTTTCCTTCTGTGTATTCATTGATTATCCTTTAATTGCTTTTACCAAATTTCATGCAATGATGGGGTTTTTGTCCTATATTTATCGCATTAGTACAAAATTTAATTTAAAATAAAATTAAAATTTAATTAATTTTTTTTTTATTTAATAAAAAATAAATTTAGCCGGTTTTTTTGTTGTTGTTGCTCTATAAGCAAATGATTATGTAAATTACTTTGATTTTGCTACCTGGCCAGTGAATACCAAATTGTAGGTAGATTTTACATAATTTAATACTAAGAAAATAATCCCAGTTATGATTGAAAATATTAATTTTTACCTTTGCACTGCCCTAAATCAGATTTTCGAATAATTTTTATTTTTAATTCAATTGTAATAGTTTACACTAAATTTAAATTTAAAGTCAACCTTTGAATTATAATCAAGCTCATTCGTATCGTAGCATGCCCTCGTACATATATTACGTGTGCAGAGAAATATGCTTGAAAATTTGCTGCAATAAAAAAAAAAATAAAGATTAAAGCGGTTTTATTTAAACCACATTTTCCACCATGTTCGACAAAACCAAAATTGCTATTATTGCGTGCCAGATAATTAGGATGAAGGGACTTTATTTTCCGGAGGAAAATAATTCATGTCAAGCAAGTGTATTAATTTATGGAAAAATATTTTACCACCGGCTTATTTATAACGAGACACAGATGAAAATTAATAAACTGAATTCATATTTTTCTAACTACAGGCATATTTTATGTAGGTAGGTACTGTAGTTAGTTCATGATATTTGAAGGTACATAATTAATTTAAATATTTGATGCGAAAATTTCTATTTGTACTTAATTTTGTAACAAGTGATTGGGACCTATACGGATTGAATTTTTGCAAGTGTAGAGTTCTATGAATGTATTTTTTTTTTTGTTTTTGTGTTTGTAGCAAATTTTAGTTTGATCCTGTTCGTAATAAATCCAACCATTGGTCTCGTCTAAATGCAAATTCATTGACTTTCGTAGTGAATGAGGTCCAAACTTGTATGACACCTTTTTAGAATTTGAAAACACATATTGAGAATTATTTTGTAATTTTTGTTTTGTTATTTGTTGGTGATAAAATTTCTCCTTCATATAATGCAAATAAAATATTTTAAGAAGTTGTATTCTATCATGGTTCTTTAAAATTATATAATGGTTTTTTTATTGAACAATTATCATAAAATATTCAATACATTCCGCCATGACCTTCTCCTACTTTTTGAACAACTGGTCGATTGACATTTGCGTAAAACATTTCTTCTTCAATGAAAGTGCTAAAATATGTCTACTCCTGACTAAAGTTTGATATGAACCATGTGTAGGAATATCAAAGTGAACTGAATGGACATCCTTCTGGCATGAGGTACTAGTTTCTTGATAAATATTTTAACTTCAACCATATCTAATCGAAACAGTTTTTGAGACCTATAGTTGGGCAACTCAATGGATCGCTGGAAACACAAAAATATCGAAAATTTACCCTATGATATGTCTTATATAAATTTCGTTAACTGTACTTATTTTTACCATACCGAGTATGAATTGCAACAATTTCCACTATGAATCTTTTATGTTATGCTAATTAACAGGAAATATGTCACGTTACGGTGCATAAAATAAAATTTCTCGTACAGAATAGGATTTCAGTGAATAATTTTCTTTGATGGCATAAAATAACATAAAATTATGATATATTGTACTGAAAAAATGCAGCCCATAGTAAAGTGTTATATCCAATAATACAGAAATATTGCAGGCACAATGTGGATTCTCTGAGATTCAACCTCTGCTGAGAAATTATTAAAACTTTGCATTGTAAACGGCCTCAACTAATCATGAGAACAACAGCCTGAGCGGGCCTGATATAGAGAAGCCCTCAACTCTTTCTCAGAAATTTGCTGCAAATATTTTCTTTAGAATTTATATAGAGTAGTGGAGACCTACAGCAACGCCTCGCTCCAATATTAAATCAACGATGTCTCGACCTGATGTAGATAAGGACTTATTTTTTTTGCTTGAAACTTATTGGATATTTTTTCTTCAGAATTTGTATGTATTTGAATGGGTGCTTGGGGGCGGCTTAGGTTTAAATAAAAAAAAAAAAAATATCACACGAAACAATATTGAGTCTTTCCTTTCAGTAACTTTCCCTTTCACCCGGAATTGTGTTTTCTGACACAAAACAAAAACGGACTGGATATCATAAACTGAATCCTTTACGCTCAGAATCCGTTTTATTGTTCACCTTCTAGTGAATAGATCATTGAATTTGTGTAGTACAAAAATATTAGCAAGAAAGTTAGTATATTCACTGAGTATTCTTTTCCTGTGTTTTAGATTAAATAAATCCTGTGTATCTGTGATTCATAAAAGATCCATATTAAATGTAATAAATTGTTATGAAAGAATAATGCATAGGCGAGCTGATAATTCTACTTTACATCTTTATACTACATTCATTGCCATGAGGATATACGATTCTTTTTTTACTACTATTATATTGTAGCCTCAGTTGGTTGAAACATAAAATTAGCAATTAGAAATATTGGTTTGTACCTTATCATTGCAATTGAAAATGGTACACTTTTATCTCGATCTTCTGGAACTAAAGATCAAAAATCATGCAAGTCGAAAAACAAAAATTTGGTAACCAACTTTTAGCTTTTTTCTGTACTTGATTTAGACAATAATTAATTTAGGCTAGTTAAAATCTGTGCGAAAATATATGACACAGTACTTTTGTACTAAATTGTCATTATATACAGAAAAAGCCATCTAGAGAATACTTCTTAATTGAGATTTATTAAAATGAAAATTTAAATTTAAATTATAATTCCCTCCGGAAATATGGGCAAAGGGTCAACAAAAATCAAAAAATTGATCTTAAGGTAGCTGATGTAGACTGAGCACAACAGTCGGTTCGATTCAGTCAGTTGCCAGTCGTTAACTCCCTTCTGATTTTTTAGTTGCTGACTGACGTAAAAAAGAGCAGTTTGAGGTACCGAACGCTGTTGCGTGCAACAAGCAAAATCAAGTTTTAGTCACCGACTATAGTCGGTGATTGTGCAGTGTGCGGCCTGCCTTACTTGCTAAATTTAAGAGGTTAAGAGATCTCTTAAAAGTCTCTTATGTAGAATCGGGGGTAAAAGTGTGATTTCTATTTTTGTTAAATGTTAAAACTAATTTTGTAACATGTAAGAGTAAAGGCCAAAACACAGTGAGAGCGACACAACAATGTTGGCAGCTTAGTTGGCGATAATGTCGCATTTAAAACACAGTGAACGCGACTCGACAAATGTTTTTGACAGCTATCTCTGTTTTATTTATTGTCAAAGGAAGGAAAATCGCTAGTATAACTTATGCGGCATACTTAAAATTGTAAAGCGTAAAGAAAAAACTAAAAAGAAGACTAAGAAGAGATTTCTATATATGGGATGACGTTTATTGCACAACTTAACTTTTTCCGTCATTTTCTCTATTAATTCCTCCTCAAAACCCATAATTTGTCAAACTAATAAATGAAATTAATTTTATACAAGGTTTTAATAACTAGTTTATTTACTATTAACTTTTAATTTACTATGTTTCATAAATATATCCAAATCCACATAACATGAATGTCAATTATTCACTATCCACACAGAAATGTCAATTATGTTGGCGACTAATTTAGGGATTTTCCCAAACTTTTTGTTGGCAACTTGTCGCGTCGCCCTCATTGTGTTAAGTATATGGGACTTCCATATATTCGAATCTTTGACAGCAACCAATTTACGGCGACTTTGTTGTGTCGTCCTCACTGTGTTTTGGCCTTAAGATTATTCCTGCGATAAATTCATAGGTTTGTTTTTAGGTCTTCGTCCAACAAAAGGAAAAAGCAGAATCCTTATAAGATCGCTCGTGCGTCCGTCTGTCTATTTGTCATAGACGTTTTTCTCGAAAATGACGTGACGTAATAATTTGAATTTGGGTAGAATGCTAGGTCTTCATGATGCGCACATAGTTCGGCAGTCAAAGATTATGAAATATTTTTTTTTTATCACTAATGGTGTAGGGTAGGTTATGCCCTCTCAAAAACTAATGTTTTTTTTTTTTTTTGTGGGGTTTCGTTTAAAAGGGGTACTTTCGAGGATTCCAATAAAAATAGATCAATATTTTTGGTGAATTGGTTGTAAAAATATAGTCCAAAATGTGCGAAAAAATACCGCCGCCTAAATATCTAAAGCTAAAATTTTGATATTACCAGAGTTAGTATAAACATTGAGTCTTAAATAACACGAAAACTGCAGCTTTTTTCGTTAGTGTCAGAGTTGTTGGAAAAAAGTATATTTTGTGTGTTAGCTTATAAAATTACTCTTGCGTCTGTGTCTGTTTAAATATGTATAATTGTTATCATATGGAAATTTGAAAATGATTTAAATATCCTTAAATTCGACCGATCGACTATTCGTTGATAATGTTGAATTGAATTATTTTTCGCTAAAATTTTATATTGCAAGACCTCAAACAGTTAAAATAGTAAAATTACAATTAATTTAGTTCAATCTTTGGCTAGTTCGAATTATTTGTATTTACTTTTATCTGTAGATTACCCATTGATTAACGAGTTGAATATTTGATTGGACTATAGTATTACATATGTACGAAAATTCGGATAGTGATTGTGAGGATTTCCGAGATGGCTCTGAATATAAGTGGACTCCACTTCAAGAACGAAGAGTAAATATTTGATATATATATCACCAAAAGATACAATATTGTTCATCACAGAATTAATTGAACCTGGAAAATCAACAGTGACAAACAGAAATTCCACTATCGTCCTTATGTTAAATGAAATTAGGAAAATGTAGGAATACTGGAACAGAAATGGCATAAATTTATTATGGAAAAATTTAATGGCTGCCTAGGAATATTGTTTACTTACAGTAGGCGTCCATCATTCTAGTTCACAGTATTTCCTAGAATTATGGAAATCTTATGCAAATTCACTGTTTCGTCCTACTATGTACATAAAGCAGTATACCGATTGCATATAAAATTATGGTATATTCGGTTTGATAATGTCAACAGAAATGCAGGACAGTTGAAATTAAATAGAGCACCACCACCAATTACCGATTTATGGTAGTTGTGGAATGCTAACAGCTTTCCCTAATTTTGAAGTGGAATCAAGTGTGCATAGTAAATATATTCCACAAAACTAGCTTAATAAGGATTAAAAATTTGATAAATTCATAATGTATCAAATTTTTATCCATATGAAGGCATCAACTGGACTGGAAACAAATCAAGAGATAATAATATGAACATGAATTGATACATTACTCAGTAAAAGAGGAACCCTAATGCAGTTTATTACATTTGGGGTTAGATTGTAAACTATATTTGAAGACATAAGTGTTTCTCAAGTGATTTCGAAAGTAATTGTTGCTGTTGGATTTGCTTATCTTCTCCAAAAAATAAAGGAACGGACAATGCCCAGTCCCTATTGCTTTAGTAAACAGCCTGAGCGGCTGTCTACTTAGACAAATTTGTTTGCTTGTCAGAAGAGGATAGGGGTGCGGAATTCCCTTACCTTCCGCATACCGTCGCACTGTTCTAGACGAAATCCAGTTACCCGTATAGCAATTTTCCTAATTCCCCCATATACTGCCTTTTCGATATGCCAATTGTAAGGTAGGGACCAATATATGGACTATTGGCTTCTATTTTAGCCAGATCGTCTGATTTGCCATAACCGTTCACTACTTCGTTTCCAAAAACCAAAAGCAACGGTACCATGTTGAGTGGCAGCTCCAGACCAGTTTCACTTTAAGAGGACAGAGCCAAGTATGATTGTCTGAATAAATGTAAAAGTTGGAGTTCTTTCAGCCCCTGTTTCGGCTTTCCTGACCTAAAACTTCTATAGCATAGACTTCCGTCTGAGAAATGGAAGATGCGGCACCAAGAGGAATGGAGAGTTCCACTCTTGGACCATCCACGCCCTATGCCTCTTTTGTAATCCTTTCTAGATCGGTCTGTATATCAAACATGGGACCGTCGCGAGTTTCTGCAACAAGTTGTAATTTGTCTCGCAGAATGCTTAAATAATGATAACGCTTCTCATTTTAGTCAACTGACAAAAAATATTCCAAAATTGTTAAATGGTTGCATTTGTCGTTATAAAAATTTCAATATTTCTTCTTTCTTAGTACGAATCAAGGAAAAAAAGTTCAATCTGCAAAAATTTCCTGGCTATTTTTGAATTGAAAATTATTTAGAAAATTTTTCTTTGCTTGTATAAAGAAAATAAAATAATTTTGCATAATTCTTCTGAAAATTTTACTTAAAGTCAGTTAGAAATCCTTCAAAGATTTTGCAAAGGAAAATTTCATATTTAACAATTATTCGGAAAAAATAATTTTTTTTCAAAAATCAAAATTTTATAAAAGTGATATTTTGTAAATCCTTATTTCATTGTGATTCACAAGGAAATCTTTTTTAAGTCACCCTGCACAGCTTCACCCCCTAATGTGTTAATTGAAGCACTTTAGATAATTGCACGGCCGATTTAGGTTAAGAGTTTTATTTTCCCTAATCGTGAGTAATGTACAGAAATTATTTAATATGAATTTCATATAATAATAAATTCGATACGAAATTACGTTCTGATGTGGACGGGAATAATCACTAAAATAATCTCATTGTGGAATAAATTTAACTAATTGAATTCACTGAAATGGAAATATATTTCGAATTGATTTGATTTCGATATGAGAAAAGTTCGAATTCATAAGGAGCGATTTTATTATGTATGTATAGGTACACAGGAATTTTGCTGACTAGTTTCGGATGGAGTTAGTTGATTTCAAAATGATATTTTTTTAATATTTCATGATTTCATCATATCCTAATTTAGATTGGCGCCAAACCACTTGTAAATTTGATTGCTTTAATCCACATTGGATTGATTTTTCTTTCCGTGTATGTGTAAAAAAACTACAAAGTTCGAATGGAAAGACCAATAAGGGATTCACCGATTTAGTCTATTTTTGAAAATGTATTTACTGCTTTGATGAAAATATCGTGTAAAAAATTTCAGCTCCCTCCGGTAACGCATTCGCGTTGGACATTACCAAATATATAGTGAAAAACAAAATTTGTGTATGGCAACCTTTCGAATGACTTACCAGATTTGCCCAATTTCGATCTTATTTTTTTTTGTATTTTTTTTTTTTAAACAGGCCTCGTGGAAAATAAGTCGAGAACGCAGTTTCAATGAAGACAGGCAGACGGCAGAGGGAAATGCAAAAACTAAAACTGTTTTTAATTTTATGACTGGATATCTGACCCATTTTGCTTTACCAGCATTATTTCCGGTTCGTTACGAACGAAATGCCTTCTATCATTTCATATCCTATGGTTGAAAAACGTGCCACAATGACTGATTTTATTGCGAAATAAACAAAGATAGCGGGATGTTTGTAATAATAGGAAATAAGTAGCGCGCAACATGCAAAAATAGTATTGACAACAAACATTTTTTTATTGTACAAATTTTGTCATTTATGTATTTGAAGATAAGTAAAATGTCTCCAATGAGAACATTGGAGCGAAATGGGTTAGTTTATTCACAGACGTTCGTTTTGCTGTTTGTAACAAAAACATTGTATCTATAACGTTTCAACTAAAGAGGAGGTTCTATTTTGTATGTCCGAACGTTTTCATCAGATCTTGACCAAATTTTGAAATTGAATTTGTTTAGAAATATACCGTGAATATGAGGTAATATCCATAAAAAGAAATCAGTCGAAAGGAAAACCTCCTCTTTTTGAAATCGATTAAAACAGGAGATCATTGATTGTAATAACTTTAACTGGATTTTTGAAGATCTCATAAAAGAAGAAGAACTCGAGAAATTAAAATATTCTTCAGCTAAGGATGATTAAATATGTTTGACGAAAAAAGGTAAGAAAAGTTCGTATTTCATCACTGAAATTCTTTTGTATAATCTTATAATTTTTTGCTTAATATCACAAATGCGTAACTATACTGATGAAGAACGCATATCAGAAAAATGAAAACGTTATCAATATTTCTGGTAACCAAGTTAGTTAGCTACGATGAAAATTGTAGCTGAGAAATGTTGTACCTAATTAAAAGAAAATTTTCCTAATGTTTTATGTATTTTCTATTTTTTATCAAAGCAAGGCAGAAATGCTTTGATCCGATGAACAGAAGGCCAAAATTTTTTCTTAGAAATTCATTGAAAATTTTTTCTTAGAATTTATACGCATTTTTAGAGGCCGACAACAATTTTTATGAGCGCCGACGCGTAAGTATGCAATAAGATTTGTGTTTTTGTTTTTTTTTTTTTAGGAATTTACAGAAAATGTTTCGGTAGAATTTTTATTCAGTTATTTTTTTTTCTTTTTTTTTATTATTTGTGCCTTTGTCGGCCTCCAAATGTCAATAAGCATTCATTTCTCCTGCCGTTGTCAGCCTCCAATAATGCATTGAACTTCTAAGGAGCAACTTTTCAATAAATTTCTAAGAAAAAATTTTCAGTAAATTTCTAAGAAAAATTTTTTTAAGTAAATTTCTAAGAAAGAATTGAGGGCTTCCTACATCCTCGATTTTATATTCGAGCAAGAAATTGAAAATTTGTTTATTTGACTCGCAACATGTATATCTGACTACTGGTTTTCAATTTTCTTATTCGATTCGTTATCTGTATATTTACTTATTTGTGTTAAATGTATTGTTTTGTTTATGTTCTTTTCAAGCATATTTTGTTTATATTAGGGTTTTTGTTTATTTTCGAAAAAAAGGCACCAAGAAATATTTTTACATGACACTCTCAGGGCTATATAGCTACGCCACTAATAATCAACTATACACGGTTTTGGACCTGAGTAACCAAAAGCTGATTATAAGGTAAATTTGGGAGCTGAATCCAAATTAGCAGCCCGTTTCTTAAAATTCGTTGTCGTTTTCCAAATATTCAATAAATTCATTATTTTACTATTTTTGACCATTAACGGCCATTTATTGAATTGAAAAGTATAAATCAGAAATGAACAGAGGTTGAACTGAGTCCTTTATACTGATTGGGATCTGTTTCACGCATTATGGTCCAACAGTAGTCGCTCATCATGCCTTTGTCCCAAAATCCTTGGTATCGCCTTTCGATTTTCCCTATATCTTGATGTAGCCGCTCTCCTTGCTCGTCGCTCGTGTCGCCCAAGTTTTGTGGAAAAAAAAAATCAATAAGTGAATGCAGAAAATGTATCTTGAGAGACATTCGAGCTCCAATCTTGTGGTAATTTTGCAAAAAATTGTCGATTACTTCTTTGTAATCCGGTGATTTTTGGCTACCGAGAAAGTTGTGAACAACACTTTTAAACGATGCCCATGCTGCTCCTTCAACAGGCGCTTTTGTGAAGCTTGCATCAGCCATTAGTTTTCGAATATCAGGTCCGACAAATATAACTTTTTTGACTTCTGCGTATGACAGTTTTGGAAATGACTTGATTAAGTACTAGAAATCCGGTCACTCGCGATTGAGCGCTTTGACAAAGTTCTTAATAAGGCCAAGTTTAATATGAAGAGGTGGCAATAAAACGCCATGTGGGTCCACGAGTGGTATAGAGGACATAAAGATGCTCAACTGCACGGCTGTCCCACAGCAACATTTCGTGAATCCAGATTTCATCCCAACCAATAGACCAATAACCTGTCATGAACATGTAAATCAATTAATATCTATTTAGAAATTAAGTGCAATTAATTTATTTATCAACCGTTAGATCGCCACAAATTTTCCATTGATGCTCATTGTATTTGATCTTGGCCAAAATTGTACGCATTGTGTCGTAGCCTTCCTTAGTTTGTACTGCGTGAGTAATCGGAATCGATGGTGTTTTATTTCCAATGTGGAGTAGAGCCGCCTTCAAACTGTACTTAGAGCCACCTATGAACAAATGCCATTCATTTGGATCATATGCTGTATTCATAAGATCAAATAAACCTTTGATGTCATTACAGAAACACATGTCATTTTCTTTTTTGAAGAAAGGTATAATCACGTGATTTCTTGCAACCGTGATGCAAGCAACTCTGCTTTTTGATTCGATAAATTCAAATCGCGAATCAAATCACTCAGTTCACTTTGCGAAATTAAATGCTTTTCTTCCATAACGAAATCGCTTTCATTGCTCGCCAGTGATGAAGACGAAGTTCTTAGGGCATTTTTTGCACTTATACCTGGACAAATTGGCAATGGATCACTGTCCGTACCTAGAATTGGCTTCTACACTGCATTTTTTGCATTTATTCCGACGACATTCATTGAGCTAAAGTAGCATTCATCTACATACATGATTTTTCTGTTCTCTCCATAACGTTGGCATAGAAAATGAAAAGTACATATTTTCACCAAGTGACCACTTGTACAGCTTTGTTCTGTTACAAAACTATTTCGGTACCCATGGCTTGTCAGTGTTTACTACAGAAAAATCAAAGTACTGCAAATACGCATCTTTGCGTGCATTTGTCATGATTTTGCACGTTTTCCGAGCATATAACATTCACAAACGTAACAAAAACACTTTGAATCGACTCTGCAACGTTTTCTCTGCATTTTCACAGGTTCCGAAGCACAATCACAGTACAAAAACAAGTTCCAAAAGATGTTCGATGCAACGTGGTCAGCTGATAGCCGTTGTAAAAGCGCAGTATTGCCACGTAGCACGAACTCGAAAACTGGAACCAATCTTGACACACAGATTGAAGATCTGAGTTCAGGGCATCAAATGACGTTAAAAATCGTTCTCATCTGCTCAGGTCCAAAAGTTGACCCGAATTTATAAACTTGTGAATAAAACGAATAAATTTCAATAAAATTTTAATTTTAAAATTATTTACATTAACAAAATTTATAAAATTTTAATTTAATACTATTATCGATTTTAATTTCATTAGTTGTGTACTCCGTTTTTTTTTTTTTCCAAAAGTACTCCCCTTCGACAGCGAACGATACTTCTTGAACATTTCTAAACGACAGCACTGTTTGGAAGGTAGGCGGAAGTACTTAAAAATATTTAATACTCTTCAACAAAATATGTGCTTCTTCTAAGTACATTCTCAATTTTGGTAAGTGGAGGGTTAATCTGAGTATGAATCACGCTATACTTAAACCTTGGAGTGATATAATTTAAGTATGCCGCGTGCTCAGTTTAAGAATGTATTGGTTAATTTAAACATTTTTCTTGTACTAGAAACTTCTTCAGAATACGAAATCCTATAAAATTGGTTATAATCATTTTTTCTCTCGGACCAACCGTTCTAGAAATATATGCGAAAAACCAATTCAAAAATCAATCTTGCATAGATTGGTAACCATACGAAATTTTATACTGGAATTCATCTAGGGTATCAATTACAACTTATTGAAGGGCATGCAGAGTTATTACTACATATGGATTTGAGGTGGCGAAGTAGGAATAAATTTCTACAGAGATTGCGAGATGATTAACTCAGATAACTGATTTTCTCAAAGCACAATTTCAAGAATGTGCGAATTTAATTGATAGAACTCCGTTTTGCAATTAAAAATCTGATTGGAGAGGTTTCAATATTTTAAAAGGGTTCAAGATTATGTGAAATATCTCTTATTAGTTACGCTTCAAAAAGGATTTAAATGTAAGACACATTGCTGCTAAAATATCAGAAACATTAAACCTTGTAAAAAAGTTCTTAGAAAATGAAATTATAGCTCTGTGAAACAGATTGGAAATTGCTAGCTCGAGATTTTATGGATAATTTTTGGAAATACCTTAATCTAGAAAAGCTTCCAAATATCACTCAATGTAGCGAATATATCTACTCTTGTTTCGGACATATGTATTCAATACAAACTTATGTGAATGTCCTTTTTAATATTTACAGTTAGTAAGTATTAAAAATTGTCCTCTACTTACTGATACGCATACTGAAAATTCGTTATCTTTATCTTAAAACCCACCAAATATTGAACACTTGGTTGGATAAATGTAGACAAAAAACTTCTCATTAATGATAAGTAGAAAATCTAAAAAATTTCATCAGCATTTTTTTTCATCTAATTCTAAATTAATTAATTATGTGTTTGTATGTACTCCTCGTAATTACTTAATTATTAGTGCTCTGCAGCTACATCTTTGGCGAATTGGGGGAGGGCTAACACACAAGGAATTGGGGAACCTCGTAAGGTATATTAACCTTTGTGGCTGGTTTCAGCTCACATAAGTAGATAGCGAGACATTTTTCAGGAAAAATACACATGATAAAGTTGGTTACCCCTGGTCTGGATTATTCAGATAAATTTTCATAAAGTAGACCATTTATTTTGCACCTGAATGAAATAATGCTTCATTATAAATGAATGACCAGGCAATACCATATTATGAAGACACAAATCTTTAGAAGTAATCCAATACGCTTTGGATAAACAGTTTGGATTTCTGCTACCCGACTTGGATATTGTTACCAGTTTGAAATTTACGAAGCCCCTTCAAAATATCGAGATAATGGAATGGTTATATCGGAGAACATACAGAGAGTTAAATTTTAATTTTAAACCTTTCCCAGGCTGTGGGAAGTACATTTCCTACTTCACAGATTGCCCGATGTTGGTAACACCAAATTAATATTTCTTCTTTATTTTCAGCCCACTGCGTGGCGTATACAGGTTCGATTCGCTTCGAATGAATCTGTTTCTTTAAAGTTTTTTAAATTTTTTTAATAAATAAAAAAAGTATTTTTTTTTCTGTTTTTCTCAAACTTTTATTTCTTTCTTCTTCTTTTCATTTTTTCATTTGTTTTTCAAATCACACAATTTCGATATTTGTGACCTGTTGATGATTCAAACCATGACTTGAAATTTGTCACCAAAAATTAATGGGTTGTGTGATGAAATAACAAATTAGAACATTTTTTAGCTTTTGCTATATACCGGAGAATCCCAAAAAATTCTTTCTTGTCTAAAAAAAAAGTAAAATTAAGTTCGAAAATCAGACAAATCGGGCAACTCCTTCGTGGGGTTGCCATACAAAACTTTCGTATTCCACTATATATTTGGACACTGCCTGCGAACGCATAGATATAGAGAGCTGAAATTTGGTATACATCGGGGAACTTCTTTTTGGTGTTGCCATATAAAAGTTTAGGTTTTTTACATATACTGTGAAAACGATCAGTCCAAGACAATTTTATTGTACTAAAAACTTCTTCAGAATACGAAATCCTATAAAATTGGTTATAATAATTTTTTCTGTCCGACAAACCGTTCTAGAAATTTATGCGAAAAACCACTTCAAAAATCAAACTTGCACAGAAGGGTGATAATACGAAATTTCATACGGACATTCATCTAGGGTATCATAAGAATTGGTCTTAGACCAATTCTAGCTTTTTTAGTTGTTACTATTTAAGACACCATTTTCATATTTCGAAATTTTCGTTTCTTGAATAGTTCTTGCACCAAAATCTTAATTATTAAGTGCCATAAAGTTCGCGCGATTATGCATTAAACTTGTAATAGAAACGAGTTGAAAAAAAAAATTATCGAAGAGTATTTTAATAAAAACACCTTAACAATTCCTTTTAAATATAGCATTCCAGAACTTCATTTGTACTATTCTGGTACTCTGAGCAAGATTTGAAAAGCTTCATATAGATATCCTTAATAACTGGATATAGAACACAAATTTTATAATAAATTGGAATTTTCATAACCCAGAATTAGATTGGATTTGAAGACAAGATCTCTTTTATCGCTAATTTAGATTAAAGTGAGTTTGAAAAATTATTTAAGAGCAATATAAGAAAAAGGAAGCCCTCGCTTTTGGGTATGAGATTGGTCCATGAAATTTTACTTCAGTTTTTTGTTTCAGTTGATTGTACTAAATTTCCTTCCTCCTGTGATTATTTGTATAGGTTAGGCAGTATAAGTACGATAAATTTCAATTAAGGCTTTTATTTTTTTAACGCAGGGGGATGAGAGAACCCAAGCACGGAGGCCAATGCGGTCCGTCCATTTTGCTAGCTTAAGGCTTTGTGAAATACTTTATCCAACAAGATGAAACAGTTGCAGCATTCTTATTGGATCACAAAATATAATATTATAACAGATATAAAAAAAAAACGAATTGTAATTGTTTTTCTTTCTTTTCTGGCCAATAATTTCTTAAACGTAAGAATTGTTGTAGAGTCTATAAAAAACTATTAATATTAACCAGGTTTCCAAGTCATCATACAGAATAGCTTCAACTATTAGTAAAAATATGTTTAAAAATCTGTGTAAACTTAATGTAGGAAAATTTTGGTAAACTATGGATAGGGGCAGATGGTGCCGAGATATTCTGCGATTACAAAAAAAAAAAGTTATATTTATAAAGCTTGAACTGAAAACATAATTTATGGCTTCGAAATATCAGCGACTTCTAAATTTCCACATAGTAAATATCAGCCATTAATTTTGAAAGTGGTTTAACCCATTAACCCTTTATCGCCTTGAGTTGCCATATGGCAACACTCGACACATCTAGGAATTTTGAATTCTCAGAAGCTCAGTTACCGTTATCAAGTTCGACCAAACTCGTAAACATACTCGCAACACTCGACTGTGAGCGTATCGAAGAGTGCAGTTTGCTTTCTGAGGCGTTAAGTGCAATATTTCCAAGGATTTTAAGTAGGAAAAAAAAGTTTAGTGTGAAAATGGATTTACGTCAGAGGTGAGTAAGATTTTCTAATTTAATTTCCCTTAAGCACAACTTTACAAAAATGAAATTATGAGAAAATGTCTCCGGAATATTGTTCGTAACATTTCTAAATTATTAGGAAATTTCTTGTGTGTTTTTTGGTAGGTTCATTTGTCTGTTGCCATATAGCAACGTTAAGTGGATGTATAGTCAAAAAAATTTACAAGGTCACATAAAAAAGTCATGTTGCTGCTTAATGCTTTGTTTTTTTTTTTCTATCATATTATTTTTATCTGATCGATCGTTGACAAACAATGAAGTTCTTGACTATTTAGAAGAAGTATGCATGGAAGATGCAGCAATTTATATTGAGCCGCCGGCCGGATGTATGCGACTTTACTGATGAAGATCCTGGAGATGCAGACGGGAAGCAATTCTTTATAAAAAATTTGAATGGAAGGCAATTAACTGCACCTGCTGAATTTAATATAAATAATACCAGCGAAGAGCACAATTAGGATGAAGAGGAGGTAAGCGATGAGACACCTCATTAAAATTCAAAGTGAGCAAAGAAAAGGAAGGTATATAAGTGGGAAAATAAAGATATAAAAAGTAATATAAAAAGATTTCCTGAACCTGATTATTCAAAGTATTGGGATTTGTCTCCAGTTGAAATGTTCGAGAAATTTATAGATGACGACATTAGAAGCTTTATGGCTGAAGATTCCACCAAATATGCTTCTTTTATTAATTGTTCAGAACCACAGATAACCACAGATGAACTTAAATGTATTATAGCTATCCGAATAGTTTCTAGATATAATAGCTTACCTAGCGGGAGAGGTTATTGGGATTCCCAAAACGATATGAAAAATATCATGGTAGCTAATGCAATGCGTAGAGACAGATTTTTAAAAATAAAACGCTTTATTCACTGCGCTAATAGTAATTTTCACGACAAGAATTATAAGTTCACTAAATTAAGTCCATTTATTGATAAATTGCAGCAGAATTTCATTAAAAATTTTGTACCTGAGGTAAATTTATCCTATGATGAGTCAATGGTTCCTTATTATGGTAGGCACGGCTTCTAGCAATTTATCAGAGGCAGGCCCATACGGTTTGGATATAAAGTTTGGTCATTCAATACTCAAAGCGGATATTTAGTAAATTTCAAGTGTATCAAGGCAAAGATCCAAAGACAATGAAGACTATCAGGTGGAGCTCGGAAAAGCTGAATAAGTATGTTTTGTCATTTTATCCGCAATACGATCAATACGATCCGTAACCCAGACCATTTCGGATGTATTACTAACACTTAGAGTACGAACCTCCCGCGGTATTACCAGAGCTTCCACAGTATTCACACGAAAATCAAATAGTCTCATAGGTGTTGAACGTTCATACTTCGCGTACAACACATGTAACTTCCATGTGCCTACTATGGCTGCATAAGTGCATTCGTGAGTCATGGCCAATACCACTTTCTTCTCCGTACTCTAATGCGGTAGTTCCTCATGGCATTATCACAAGGTCCACGCCGACCCATTCATTGATTGTATTCAGAATGGGGAACGGCTGTTCGTTTGATTCCATTTTGCGGATCTACTTATCAAAGCGCTTGGCACGATACATTAACGTAAGTCTTAAAAAATTAAAAATTTAAGCATAAAATGGAATAGTTAAACAATCAATGGCGTGAATCAATTTTGAAAGATATAATAATTGCACAGTTTTTATTCCAGCGTTAGTTATTATTTCTATCAAATTGACGCATCCAGCCCTAAGCTAAATATGTTGTCGAAAGTAACATTGTGATTTGCACGATCCTCCAGATGAGATAACTATTGCAATACAGAATTTTCGCTAAGGCCGTAACTTGTATTCGTATTTCATGATACACCAGCATACCTATATAGGATAAACAGGTAGCAGTAGTAGAGTTCATTGGGTAATGCCAAGCATCAATATACTTAGAACCAAATCTAATTGGCTTGCTTTTAAGAAATATTTTGCAGGAACGCCGTACGTAATATGCAATCATTTGCATGAAATTCACAAATTGTATGACAATACGGCGAATTGCATAAATTAGCGGGACATTAACTCAATCAGTGGAGACAAATCTGAAAGTTTGTTTTCATTATTCAATTTATTGCTGTCACAATTATGTTTGATTCACTTGAATCTGTCTCTACCTACAGAATCCTTGATTAATTAGCATCTCAGCAACTCTGGACCAATATGGGCGAGTATTTACAAAAAGTATAGTAGCCAGTTATGTACAGCATACCACGAAACAGATCGTCAATCTAATAATTTTTACGAAGAGTCTAGTTTGATGTTACCATGTGATTTTCAAAGATGTTGCTCATATCTATTATCTTCTGAGTCAACTTCCATTGTGATATCATCACATAGCATTCGACAGTGTACATTATCGTCGTTGGAAATTGGAAAGATCTCAAAAGGCAGCTCATTTTCATCGGTGATCAGTTGATGATTGTCATCCAATTCTTCAGTCTCACTTCAATCGTATTTAAAACTAAATAAATATTTCGAAAAACAATACCATTATGAGTTTTTTATATGGAGCACTAAACTTACATGGGCACGAATGAATGTCTACTACACAATATATAAAGTTAACTTTCAAAATTACAACCTGACTACGGGTGATAACCGTTTTCGAAATAGTAAAGAGAAAAGTCTGAAATATTACTTCCAGATAATGCAAGCCTATATACTGGCGCAAATTGACAAACTTTCATAATATTCCTTTATTACTATTCTAAGCAGATTTTCCGTTATTCAAAAATTCAAGTAAACTAGGACCCCGTTAAAGCCTGTTGGATATTTAAATATCCATTTCATATCTCAGGTATGCTTGCAGTTAAAAATCTAAAAATTTTATGACCATGGTATTGGTAGGTTATCAAATTTTTTATTCGGTACCATGTATGATAGGGATGCCAAATATATTTACAGTCGTTTAGAGAACCTTGAAGCCCATGATAATGAAAACTTACATTTAATTTCCAAGCAAATAACAGTGGTAAAATCAAAAATTTAGCACAGCAGATAATATTCTGCAGAATATTACACATCATCAATTAAAACAAAGGAACAAAGGTTAATGCATTTCTCGGAGAGATTAGACCCTGCACCTCCAATACCTTACGGCTGAAATTCAAAAGGTTCACATACAAGCAAATTTCAATGAAATAACCATTGTTATCTTATTAAAGCTCCAAGAAGTCTACCTCCACCTCGCAGAAGAGGATACAATTTTTACAGCACTCGTACATCAGAAAAAATAACATCCGGCAATTCTATCAGGGCAAGATCTTTCCAAAACCTGCCAAGAGATAATTAAAATAAATTACGAGCACCCACTCCTAAACGATTTAACTTTATTGAGCTAAGTAATCAATTTGGGACTATTTCTAAATTAATAACCAATTTCTTATTCGAATTCACATCCAACTCACAGAATCTACAGCTTATACAATAAATAAAGTTTACTTACTTCTGATACCGATTTCAAATACACAGTCTTACTTTTCTGGATATCCACACAAATTACCTTTTTCATAATACTAAACATCGAAACTATTTAGAATTTCAGAGCAAGATTTTATAACTAAATGCGATTCGTATATATCAGCTAATTATACCAGCATGTAAATTTGCAAACAAATCCAACCTAAATTTATAGGCCAAGACAGGAACAATTGCTTAATAAACGTTTTTGATAACCTTTTCAACGATCAGCCTTCTTGTTTGCATCAGATCACAGACCAAAGCAAAGATTTCTTTATCAAAATGGTACAAAAAAATATGTGGCTCCAAAATTTTCAGCAGAGGACAAGTTTAGTTTAGTTTACGTTGTAAAGAAGCAAATTACTGTGAAACCTTACACGATCAAGGGATACTTATTCTCAAAGAAATGTGTTCGTATCAAATACCTTTTGAAAAAACATTTGAACAAGCTATTCCTGTTAGGGAACCAAACCAACCAAATATCCCTAAACTAAGAGTTAGTGTAGATTCCCAGAAAATTCTTAATTTTCCTAACTTGGAAGTTATGAACGCGGATCGCGTTCAAAATAACGATTACTTACACACACTAAAGTCTGGCACAAAGGCAATAGATGCCCTGGAAAAAGATATAAACTTACTCAAATTAACGAGAGATTCTAAACAACAGCGCATTCAAACCCATATCAATTCAACAATTAGTATTTTGTGCGTTTTCATTGTTATTTTTCTGAGTGTGCCAGCAATTCGTAAAAGATTCCCTAAAATTACTAGAATAGCAAGGTAAACGGAACCAGCGAAAGAAACCCCCCCATAACGAATCGAAAAGCTCTTAAGACCCAAATAAACAAGACCACGAACTAAATGAAATAGTGGTACCAGTAACATCAGTTTCGGAAAACCAACTTAGCAGGTTTAGTAAATTAGGGCATTCATTTAAGTTTAAAATTTAGCAAAATATAAACAAAAACAAGAACAGAATACCATAATAAAGTAATTAATTATATATGTATATTAATATACACTTCTGCCCTCTGCTCTTTTATACTTTTCCATTATATCTGATATAATAAGGAATAATAATATGTAATACACATAAACAAATTAAATCATGATGTAAGGGAGCAAAGTGAAACATTATTCCATTTCAAAATTATTATAGAAATTTATTTTTGTAACAACTTTATACAGGGTGTCCCGGAATGGTACCGCCATACTGCAACCATAGAATCTTGACAGAAAAACGAACAGAAAAGTCCAACAGGACATATGTCCTATCTTGCGTAGTTTTGGAGTTATTAAGGAAAAACTGATTTTCTTATAATCCGCTCCGTAACTTACATTTTACCCTATAACTCGGTTAATAGTTTGCGGAAAGAAATCGCAGCTAGTAATTTTTTTAGAGCAACAAATTAACTTTTAAAGTGTTTATTAAAAATTTTCCAAAGTGATATGCCTTCCTTTATTTTGGACTTAGAATGTGTCGTCGTGCCTTTACAACAAAATAAACCCCAATTTGAAAGTAATAATTCTTGGAAATTTCTTATAAGAATGGGATGCGCAAGTACGGCAAAAACTTCTTCATTTTATGACCTTTTAAATTACCGAAAAAATCATTTACCTAAAATCAACGGTTTCAGGTACCCTACCTAAACAAACTAATTTCTGAGTTAGCCCCTGCCGCAGATGTCTTGAAAAGGAGTTAATCCTTATTTCTGAACAGCCCAAAAATGTTATTTTATTTATTATTTATTTATTACGCTCGCTGTCACTGACTCATATCAGAGTCACATGAATATGTTGCTTTTACGAGTTCGTCTGATAGTTTAAATAGCTCATTGCATTGCTCTACATCAGGGGTGTCCAACCTTTCAGTTTCCCTGGGCCGCATTGGAAGTAGACGAGTTATATTGGGCCACACATAAAATATACGAACCCTAAAGATAGTTAATGACCAAAAACGAAGAATATACATACATACTTAGTTCACAATTTTAAGTAATTTACGCTTCATTAATTCCTAAATTTTTTATTATAAAATTTAAGAAATAGCAACATGAAATTGATGTGATATTTGACATTGTTTTTGAGACAATAATGCTTCAATACTTTGCGATCCAAGTTGATGCAACTCCCAGTGTGTTCTCAAGGTGCTCATAAGTTATTTTGCTGCTATTTTTATTCTTTGTGTGCTTCATCTTAGAAAATAGGTGCTTCCATAGTTTCAGTTTCATTTCGAAAGCCGCTATAGTTTGAGGCATAGTTGTATTTCACTTTGGAGACGCAAATTTAGCTCATTTAAATGAGTTGTCAAGTCTAATAAAAAAAGCAAAATCTGTGAGTCTGTTTTCATCACAAAGTTCTGGCACAGATTTTATTCTTGATTCCATAAATGACTTGATTTCATTTCGCAAAATATAAAATCTTTTCAACATTTTACCCCGACTTAAGGCACTTTCACATCAAAAACAAGAACAGAAAAATGTAAACCTAAAAACTCAATTTATTCCACTTTAAAACAAGATTTTTGTTCCTATGATTAATAAAATCCAAAAAAATAGGATAAACTAAGAATTTTACTGAGAAAATAGTTATATTTATTTCAGATTTTGAAGAAAAACACAAATTTTATGTTTTATCGGCCGAAAAACTTTTTCGGCGGAAAGATTCGGCCGCTAAAACATAAAAGTTGTTTTTATCTTAAAAATCTGAAATATATATACTATTTTATTAGTAAAACTATTAGATTATCCTATTTCCCACGATTTGATTAATTACTGGAGCAAAAATCTTGTTTCAAAGTTGTATAAATTGAGTTTTTCGGTTTAAATTTTTTCGATTCTTGTGTTTGATGTGAAAGTGCCTTTAACCATCTTACTTCCGAAAAATAAATAATGTCCCCAATGTCTTCAGTGTCAATTTGACTAAGTACAATTGCACATTGAAAACTTTCTTTGGCCACATTGCGCAATTGTACATTTATTATGTCGAGAAGTAACTACTCCCATGGAAATGTTATATAGATAAAGAAAATGTTTTATAAAATTAATTGAGAAAGTATTTAAGTATATGAGTTTTGTTGGGCCGCATTCAAAGCCGTCCTGGGCCACATGCGGCCCGCGGGCTGCGGGTTGGACACGCCTGCTCTACATCTTCAATTCGATTGAAAAGTGTGTACAGGCCAGCCAGCAAAGAAAGTTAGCAGAAATATTTTTTTTTATTTTTTATTTCCTATTTTCTTATTTTTTTAACACTTCCTTGGTTTTCTTGTAATCTTGATATTTTCTTCCTGGTTCATATCGTGGCTAAAATTGACTGCCATTAGTATTTTTTTATGGATGCCAAGTTTTTCTTTTGAGGAATACACAGATATCCATTACATTTACGGTTTCTGCGATGGAACTGTAAAGAGGGCATGTGAGGAGTACAGAAGAAGGCTTCCCAATAGGAGACAGCCAGATCGCTCGATTTTCGTCAACGTACATCGACATCTAAGAAAAATTGATGTATTTGATAAGAGTATTGTTAATAAATTGAAATAAACTGTTTGTTTTTAATAATCATTAATTTTAATAATCCTTTAATGCGTTTATCTAATCATTTATTTTACTTAAAATAATAGTTAAATCAGATTTTATATGATTCCAAGAAAAAAATTACTACAGAGTAAGGTTTCAGAGCAATAAACCAAAATTAGTAGAGCCGTATTTTGCTTTGACATTTTGAAACCGTTGATTTTAGGTAAATGATTTTTTCGGGAATTTAAAAGGTCATAAAATGAAGAAGTTCTTGCCGTACTTGCGCATCCCATTCTTATAAGAAATTTCCAAGAATTATTACTTTCAAATTGGGGTTTATTTTGTTGTAACGGCACGACGACACATTCTAAGTCAAAAATAAAGGAAGGCATATCACCTTGGAAAATTTTTAATAAACAGTTTAAAAGTTAATTAGTTTCTCTAAAAAAATTACTAGCTGCGATTTCTTTCCGCAAAGTATTAACCGAGTTATAGGGTAAACTGTAAGTTACGGAGCGGATTATAAGAAAAATCAGTTTTTCCTTAAAAACTCCAAAGCTACGCAAGATAGGACATATGTCCTGTTGGACTTTTCTGTTCCTTTTTCTGTCAAGATTCTATGGTTGCAGTATGGCGGTACCCTTCTGGGACACCCTATATCTTTCGTAATTTAATTGAGAAAAGTAAAGACGAACATTAATAATGTAAGATAAATAATTAAACTAGATTCCTTATTTCGAGTCGCATAGCCTTATTTTTTATTATTGTGGACATGTAATTAAATTAGATTTAGCACTGCTAGTTTCTTTTCTTGTTAATATTATATAAAAGTGAAAAATTGGTATTATTAATCTTATAGATGAAATTCATAAATTTGGTTTAAATTAATAATTTAACGAATAAGGAAAAAGTAAAATTACAGAAATATTTGCTAATTTCATCTCATACACCATAAAAAAAAAACAAACAAAAAAACTCAACATGTAATAAAAAAAAAATTTGAAAGAAAAATATTACCTACAGTAGGCTTCATTTTTCTTTTCTACGGGGGTAAGGGAATATAAACAAAGTAATTATTCCGCAAATTCACGACCTAGTCTTGGCGAAAGTAAACACAATAAATTAAATTAAATTGCAAGCTTAGCATATTTAGTGTCATTCACATTTAATTGCATTTTCAATTGATAGGGAATAGCGAATTGTGACCCAGATAAACAAAAATTATTAATTAATTGCAAGCTTTACACTTTGAGATTTCTCAATATCGCGCAAATCGAATATTGGGCAGATTTTATGATTGCAAGAATTTGATTGAACCTCAATGCGAGGGATTGTAATGGGATTACATCGAGTAGTATAGTTTGGAATTAAGACGAAGTGGGTAGTTAAAAAAGTAGTTACGGACGGGTCGTGAATTTGTGTGGAGGTTCGGTGTGTTGTAAAAAGTTTAATGAAGTGTCGGTCAAGAAGAATTATTAAAAAAGAATATGATATAGTGAAAGTTTAAAAAATAGTTCAGTTTCACTAGAAGTTTTGATGTATGAATAATAATTATATATAATATTAAGTATACAGATACATACTTATACAAGAAGAGGTCAACTATTATAATGTATTTATAATGCTAAATATCTGAAAAGTATATAATAATTTATTAATAAAATCAGCAAATAAAAGTGTTAACCTCTTGTGTTTGTTATAATCTACGAAAAATCCCTAACAGACTTTCCGTTATTCAAAAATTAAAAATTAAACTAGGAACCCGTTAAAGCCTGTCGGGTATTTAAATATCCATTTCATATCTCAGGTATGCCTGCAGGTAAAAATCTGAAAATTTTATGGCCAACTTCTATCGCCTACATAAGCATTCCGATAAAATGTCAAGACAATCCTACGACGGGATCTATGGGCAGGCTTTAATGGGTTAAGTCCATTTGGGTATAGTATCAAATAAAAGTATCAAAGTTTTCATTAGAACAACCTTTAAAAATTTATATCCTTTCATAAAAACCATACCTAAAAGGAACGTACATTCGAAAAGCAGACAATATTAGATACCTGAAAAGGTGTCTAGGTCGAATACCGATTAAGTTATTTATGACGTGATCGAATTTTCTATTTGAGAAGACAACACAAGAAAGTCAACATATTTGTAATAGTAGTCAATTCGAATATTTTGGTCAGCTTTATAAAGTGCTACATATCAGCGTGTAACAACTCTGCTACTATCTTGGAATTATCCAAAATTATGCCTGATTTCATGGTCCGATTAAAACTTAAAGAAGGAACTCCACATTTCAAACAACTAAGATATAGGAATATTTTTACAACGATAAAATGCGACAATGTTTTCATGAGGTAGAATTAAATAAAATGTCTAAACAAATAGAAATATACAAAAATTTACATTTAAAGCAAACCATCTCGAAAACTTATATCATTTCATTTTTTTATGATATTGATATTACTGAAGATAGTCCGATTGAAAAAAGTAAGTCAACAAAGTTCGCAGGAATTGGAACAAATTGAGATTAGTAAAAAATCAAAATAAATTAATTTACTGACGCTATATTAAAAAAAATAATAATAATTAGCTGTTGTGCGATATATAAATATATTTTCATCGTTTCAGTCAATAAATATTCCAAAAATTTAAAAATTACTGACCGGAAAAGTTTATGAACAGCTTACTTGGCATTCTGTTTCATTAAAAAAAATAGAAAAGTTTCAAACAATTCAGATTTTGTAGTTTTTATGAGATCTTGTAATAAAGATGAACTCAAAATTATTGCTGCTTATTAAAATTTTTTTTTCGGAATACACGATAAATGTATGAAAGGCGATATTTTTGGTAATTTATACATTAAAACCAATTTCATTAAGTTTCCCTTTAGCCTTGTTAATAATCCTCTAAATCTACACTGTACTTATGTAAAAATATTTGATTACAACAAGTATCTCTATAAAATCATTTAGTTGGGAGTTTTCTTTTTTTTTTAGGTAAATGTAAGCACCAATTATTACTTTTTTTTTGTAAAACAGGAGTATAACAATTCCAGTATTACAAATAGTTGGAAAAATGTTATTAAACTATAATTTATTTTCAACGCGGTTTTGAAAAGTCTAAATATTTAAATTATCCTAATTGTCCAAAAATTACTATACTTGTCCTAATACATATATTTGATAACGCAAGTATAGTTTCAGTTAAGGTAAATAGCTTCTTCTAACAAAACAAGCATTATAAAGTTTTTAAATTTTTTTCGATTGTTTGAATTGCGGAAATTGTTTTTTTTTTAGTTCCTGATAAGAAGAGGTATGGGGTCTCAATGTTACGATAGTTAACATTCGAATTGCCAAATATATATTAGGTACTAAAAACGAACCCCAACACATAATTAAATTTAATAATAAAAAAAGAAAAACAGCTTTAGATACTTACAATTTTTTATAAATTCTTTTTATCCTAGACGTATTCACTGCAGGCCATTATAATTATATTTTATTTATAATAATTTGCTAAGATTTACAAATTTGCCTTCTCTATTATATAAATTCACATTGATTTCACCATAATTCACAAAATATACCTAGGACACAATAATATTCACATTATTTAAAAATCTAATTTTATTTATTTATTTTTCAATACAAATTTAAATTTCTACATTATATTGTTGAATTGATATACTGTTGTCGGTAATTACATACTTTGCGCGGTAACTTATTTAACTTATTTATTTTTGCTGTAAATATATATGTATGTATGTAACATCCACCCAATTTACACTTTAAATGCCCTTATTATCACCGAACTATTACAAAAAAAAAAACAAAAAAAAAAGGATAACAAAAACAACCACAAAAACAAGTCAGTCCAACTTGTATAGGTAGTAAGTATATTCCAAAAACTTCTTCTGTCAAGAATGATTTTCTTTTTTTTTCTTTTTATAACACAGCAATAATATTAAATTGTGATTTTTTTTAATTAGCGACGGCAGATAATATTGAAAACAATTAAATGTACTGAATTGTTGAAAAAAAAAAGAAACAAAAATTTACTCGTTAAACACAAATCACCATGAATTAAAAACGAGAAAAAAAGCTTCTTGTTTCATAACACACCCAGTAAACTATAATATTATGGATTCGTATTCAGACTTTAAATTGGTTATTTTTACTTTCATTTAACACTAAATTATATTTATATATTATACTTTAACATATTATTTTTCCGTGAGATACAATATTATTAGAGAGACCTTCACTAAAACCGGGGCAATTGTGTAATTTTTACAACACTGGTGAACACAATAATTTTCATATTATTATTGGAATATAAAAAATTTTTGCATTATTTTGTATTAATTTTAACTATATATATATTTTTTTAATTTAAAATTTTATATCCCTTTTTTTTAATTAATTTTCCTATTTTGATTTAATACTTTTTTTTTTGTTTTTACATTTTGCTATTTCTGATTAATTTTTGAAGAGCAGTATTTAGTTAAGAATTTTTACAATCCGGATCGGTATTTAGTACGCGAGAGTTGATGAAACACTGCTCATAAAGTTTTAATAGAAAATAATTCATATATGTGTATACATATATATTTTGAGAGGATATATACATATAGATATCGATATATACATATATATATTAATGTAAAAACGCACCTACATATATATATATATATATATACAAAAAATGTATTGTATGCGTTTTTCTATATACAGGACATCAGATGAAAATATGTGCATAAAGATCTATAGCACAAAATAAACCAGAAAAAAACAACAACAACAACTATTACTAGTTCTGTATATTTTATATTAAGAATGTTTTTGATATATATTTTATCTTAAACTTTTGTTTTTATCTTCTCTTAATTTTTCTTCTTGTATTTTTACTTAAGAAAAACACACACACAATTTATTGTAGAGAAGTGTGTCTTCTCTATAACACGTGTCGCGCCCTACTGTACTTTTGCACAGATTCTGATAGGAATCATCATACTAGATATTCGGCAAACTGGAATAAAATATATATCTACATATAATGTGTGTATATATAAAATATTGTATATATATGCCATATTGTATACACTATACGAAAAATTTATATTATATCGTTTTCTCTTGATAAGGGGGAGTATACTACAGATTTGAAAAGCTTTTGCATATAATATGTATACAGATTTTGCGAGTATACCATACGAAATTCTATCAGCTATTCTAAAAATGAGAATTGAAGCTGGAAACGTTTTCATCTCATTTCTAGTGGGAGAGTTTGCGCATAGAACAAAACTGTATATTATAATTGAGGTATCCTTTTAAGTAGATGACATATACTACAAGAGCAAATACAAAATTCTTGTGTACATATTATATCTACATACCTGAATGTACATATTCGTAGCAATATAAGCAAAAATAAGCTTTCAATTTAACTATTCTATGTATTTGCTGAACGATAGTAGAACCAACTCAAAATAAATTTCCCAGGACTTATGTTTAGCTCCTTATAAAAAAAGCTTTTTTACTCATGCTCTGATGCTAGTTCTGAGTGGATTCGATACCCATTTTGGAAAACTTATTACTATAGAAATATGTTTTTCTTTTGAATTTCTGTTACTGTTGTTTTCATCTTTAAATATAAATATATATGTAGATTGTAGCTTTTATGTGATATTATATATTATTTTTACCGATAATTATTTTCATCACTTTATGTTATACATCTGGAAATGTATGTAGACCTAAATACCAAGTGTGAAATTAAATATTTCTTTATGAAAAATAGTCTCAACGTTCTTATCTTAGAGAGATGTTAACAATATATATGAAATATTTTTATCAAATAAAGCAATATTACTTATGAATTTACCAAATTCTTCCAAATTTCTAAAAGATTAATAAATTGAGTGACATCCACTTAAAAACACACACACAAACACACACACACACTTGGTGGGGATTAAGTTGTTTCGTAATGTGTTTCAATGTAGAAAGTCAACAGTAGAAACAACAACATCACTACCAGCAACAAAACATTTGGAACCCACATATCTCATCATAACATAAAGAGAGATTGACATAGATAGAAAGACGACAGAACAAAGAGGTTGATTCCAAGATAAACATCATCTTTGGATTTTCGAAATATACACAAAAACCGCCTTAAAAGACGTTTAAGTTCTAAGAAAAGAAAATCTCAAAGAATTCCCTTCATCACTATTTTATTGATGAATTTGAACTTGTGGAAGATTTGTTAGAGTGTGTGGAGAGAGAGGGTGGGAGAGCTAGGGGTGCGGGTGGTTTATATGTGGGCGAATGGGACATCATGAGAATTTATTGCCAGATGTGATGTGATTCTCAAGAATCTTAGTAGATTAAATTCAATTGCTTGCGGGTATTTTTGGTGAGTGTGCCAAAATCTAATGCTGTAAATATGGATTTCAAATGGAGAGTTTTGTTTTTTTTTTACCAGTTCTAAGTTGCTTTAGAAATTATTGAAAAACCTTTTTTTTCGAGAATTTTTATTCTATTGTTTTGACTGTGAAATAAATCAATTTTATTTGTATCAAGATTATTAGAAATATGTACATATAGGATATAAATAAGAAATATTATCTGTTAGATCTTACTTAATGTAATTTTCTTATCTGAGGATTGAAATCGGCAAAGCAATTTGTTCTACTTAGAATTTGCGTGGTATTAAGTATACCCTATTGCAAAATTCTAATCCAACCAGAAATTCCCAATATTATTTTGAAGACCAGCATTAACTGATGTGATATTGCCAGCAAATAAAGAATCGTTGGGAATTTTTTTTTTTCTATAGATGATTTTTCCATCTTCGTTGTAATAATCAGGCATACGTCTTTGGGCAGTAGCTTCCTTGCTTGTAAGCAATAGATAATTGTGCAACTGACAACATGCAGCTATAATTTTTTTCGCGCAATCTGAACCACAGAACGTTGTTCTGGCAAAGCACCAGAGCTTCGAACATAAAATAACGAATGAATTCTACACTCATAGTCTTGCTCTACTCGAAAATTCGGTCAGCTATTGTACGGTCACCATCTCACAAGATCTTGCTAGTGAAAAGATTGTCCAAAGCATTCGAATCTATGCAAGCAACCACAGACTTAATTTTCTACAGAGATCCATAGAATACCGCCCAGGCTACGTCCAAGCTCAACCAAGGCAACCTACTGGAAAACGCTCTGCATCACTAAGTATGCCAGAAGTGCATACAGCAGTAATGTTACAGCAACATATCACCACTAAGCCTGGACACACCCAAACTGTCTAAGGGTATACCGATTACTCCCCGGAACCTATTACCTACTCCACCAGAATTTCTGGCTCCCTTCAAGCCAATCAGGCCTATTAGTCCTCTGCTTCCCACAACTTACAATCATCATACGATCAACACCCGTGTATTCCTCGTCTGTCAAACAAAACGCAAAGCCATTTGAGGTGAAAGAAACAACTTTCAGGCCAAAGAAATTTCACCCGGGGAAATCAAGTTCCAACACAGCCACGTCCTGCAGCAACCGACAAAGGTCTAGCATGCTTACGAACACAGGTCAGTAGTGAACAAAGTACAGCAACAAACAAAGTACAAGTTTGCCAGGAAACCTCGTCGAGATAACAACTGCGACAACCAGTTCGAGCGCTTTCTAGACTTCAGCTGAAATAATTATCAGCAAAACATATCCGAAAAAAATAGTTGCACAATTATGAATGTCCCGATTACTCCTCCAAAGGAGTTGCGAGATCATCCAAGACCCAATATTAAGCAAGTACCAGAAAAATCAGAGCCAGGGATCCCCAGAGATCTAGTAGGACAAATCTACGCTACTCCCATCGTGATAAAACTTTTCCAAAGCACCAATACTCCTTGGTAGACCATCAGAGAGGCGAAGGCATTCTGCTAATGGACTCTCCTTGGAGACGTCACTATGAAGATGAAAAGAAAATGGACAAATTGCACCTCTTCCATCACCGAGATGTAAGATTATTCATAAAAGATTTTTTTTTTTATTTTTTAGGCGGGAGGATGTTCAATCCACCTATATGCGACGAATCTATCTATAATCTATAATGTATACACAGGACTTCTGACTCAGCAGGCAGAATCCCTATCATCCAGTGCAGGTTCACTGGCTCAAAATAATATTTCATAAAAGGCAAAGCAAATATCCACAAAATATCAAACTTCATATAATCAAACTGCATAATACTTATCTAAAAACTTGCTGGTGATTCAATCAATGGTTTGCCGCAGGAAGTAGAGTTAAGGAGTTCACCCACATACGTCTTGACTGTGGTTTATTCTCCTTCATAACTTATTCCATCAAAATAAGTTTAAACAAATAACAAAACAAAAAAAAAAACTCCACAAAATATACCAGAGCACACAAATTTCTCACTTCTGTATATCTCCAATAACAGCCAGTGACATTAAGTCAGCCAGCCTCAAATAAAATTCAAGCAAATGTCGCTTAGGGCAACACCAAGAGACGAAAACAGACATATCTGGTTACAGCGGCTATATAAAGCCTACGAAATTCAGTAGATAGCACCATTCTTTCTCCGAAACTGAAATAATATCCAGAGAAACATTTCTTTTTGACAAGAACGTTAGAATATTGGCAAGACGCGAAGGCAGCAAAGGTTTCTCGTCCCTAGTCAAAACTAGAATACATTTCAGCAGTTCTTCTATTCGTTCACTACTTTACAATGAAGTGATTGTTGACTCCCTGAATAAAACTAATGTTTAGACTGTTGGATTCATATCAAATTGTCCTTTTCCGCCCACTTTACACCTCCTTTGCAGATGTGTAAAAGGGCCAATACACATCCATACGAGAGATGTTCAAGGTCCATAAGGAGATCATCGTCTCCATAGCTGCAGGTCTTGAAAGTTTCAAGCCCCCGTTAAATAAAACCTGTGCCTCATTCTTGGCTAAAGCTCTGAGAAAACTATTCTACTTGCCTTATTCGACAAGAAAAAGTCCAATTGCTTAAAAACCATCTTAGATTCAGCCTATTCCCAAGAAAGGAAAGGGTAGCGATCCCTTAAATTATCGACCAATTGCAATCACTTCGATTCTTTCAAAGATACGTGAATCCATTATTAGCTCCAAATTAATGAAGTATCTAGAAACTAATCAAATCTTCAATGATCGCCAATATAGCTTTTTGGCTTTTCATTTTCTGACTTTTCTTATGGAACCTTGAAACCGTAGTTTTCTCAATTTTGGTGAGTCCAAAATCGTTCCCCTACATATTTCAAAGACCTTTGATAGTGTCTAGCATTCGGCCCTCTTAGCCAAACATAAAGCAGTTAGCCTCCCCCATCCTCTTCTATTATGGATGTAAAGTGTTTTATCTGCTCGATTAATACGAATTATAGTAAATGGTGTTACATTTGAATCTCAACCAGTAAATTCGGGGGTGCCTCAGGGCTCTGTTTTCTCTCCTTTCTCTTCTCAATTTTCATTAATGATCTGATTTGCCTTGCTTTCAATCTTATCCCTTTTTTTCCCATAACAGTAACCCTGATTTCCCTTACTATGCCACATCTATCAAACTAGATTGCATGATTAGATCCGTGAATAACCACCTTGATAATATCCTCGCTCTTAGTAAACCGAATCGCATCGAATTCAATACATCTAAGTTCCTAAGCTGTGCCGTCGCCTTAACACAATATTAACATAATATTTCCACTCCGGTTTCTTTCAATGGAGCACTGCTTGACGATACACCGTCTTTATGCATTTCTGACTTTAATATTTGCAGTATATTAAGCTGAACAGATCACAACTTCTCTGTTGCCAAAGAAGCTTCGAAATATCTTGGATTTCTAAAAAGGTTTGAGAAATATTCAGACTATCGATTCTAGCGCTCGTTTACAAGTCCTACATCAGACCTAGAATGTAATGAAATTTAATATATATGCCGGGGCTGGTAGCAAAGCTTTAGCTTCATTGGATATTGTCACAAAGATAGTATTCAGCTCATTGGCGATATGGCAAAAACTTGTCATATGGAATTACACGAGCACCGCCGCAATGTTGGTTGCCTTTAGCTCCTATATTGCTACATGCAAGATCAATGTGCTGATGAAAATGAAACCACCCAAAGAAATTCAAGCAAGAAGAGAAAGTTTTGAAGTCAAGGAATTGACAAAGCATTGAGATAATATTTTTTTAATAAATTCCTAATAGAGTCATTATTTTAATAAGTTTTTGTTCTTTTGGATTTCATTAATAATACCTACCTATTTGAAATTGTCGATTTACTAATAAACACCTGTACAAATTAACCTTTTATTTTAAACTGTAGGCAGATACGCATTCCTCAATCAAGGAAAGATAATACAGTTGCTTTGGAACTATATGACTAACGCCTAAATATATCTTCATTTCATCTACTTTAATGTAATGTCTTCGAATAACCCTAAAAATGTCGCCTTATTTATCTAAAATATTTTGTTAATTACTCTACTGTCCAAGGTATATCCGGTAGGTTGTACCTTGGACAAAAAACCACTTTTTTTTTTTTAATAATAGGAGAAAAAAGGTCCGTAGTGTATATTGAGCTTTTGGAAACAAATACATTTTGTTATGGGATAGTGTAAGTTAGTTATATAAGATATATTAAGGTAATGATAAGAGCATCACAAAATTTAAAAAAATTAAGCATAACTGGAAAAGTGGCCGAGAAACAACTGGTTCCCCTACCTGATTCCGAAATGAAAGAAAAAAAAATTCATTTGAGACAACAGCGCAAACACATTTGATGAATTAGTCAGAATCATATATGCATCACTGTTATAAATTATAAAAGTTAACGGTCCAAAATGGCTACCCTGAGGAACCCCAGATTTGTGTTTTATTGGAAATCCATTAGGACCGTTCGAAGAACTTTAAGTCATTCTTCAGATTTTAGGTAGCCATACGCTATGGAATTTGCGTGCGAGCAATCTAGCTCAAGATTCCTACCGCAAAACTCGCACGATGACGTCGTGTGTGCTAAAAAGCTCGTTCGCAACACACGATACACTCTTTCCGAATGGAGGGCCTGTATAAATTAGAGATTTCACATGAGCTGGACAATTTTCATATAACCTTGTGTCATCTGGAGTGACGTGTTGCCCTCTTGAAAATTTCAATATTCGAGACGACACTCATTACACTTTTGACAAGTTCTAAGCGCGTTTTCGAATTTTTTTACATTCTGATTTTTAAGGAAAAGGTATTATTTTGCGATAATTTTTACGTGAATTTTATTAGCATGTCAAGAGAATTAAAAATAAAAGCAACCATTTTGTATTATGATGTATGTGGTGCAAGCAAATTGTAAAAAGAAAATAAACACAAAAATGTGGCGCAAGAATTGGTTATGCCTATCGGCAAATTTAGTGATATGAAATTCCTTAATGAAATTATCCATCGGACTTATACAACTATTTGAGAATAGATGCAAGTGATTTTGGTTTTTTACTGGAGAAAGTTATGCGTTATATACAGAGGCAGGATACAATGTTAAGAGAAAGCATTCCTGCTGAGGAACGACTGGTAGCGACATTAAGATTTTTAGCAACAGGCCGTAGTTATGAATGTTCAAAATTCTCGGCAGCAATTTCTTCGCAGGCGCTAGGTAAAATTATACCTGAAACATATCACGCTATTTACCGGACTCTTCATGTGGAATATATGAAGGCAAGGCTATTTTCAATTCATGAATAAATCTAAATACTCAAGTATTGGAACAAAAGAAATATAATAATAATAAATTGTACATTTCATTTTATTTTTAAATTCTGTTAAATTCCGAACTTAAAAGTACAACTAAATAATATCAACAGAAATAAAACTCAATTAGGTGGATGTATAAAAATTTTAAACGTCGTCAAAATCTTGAGGTGTTGAAGGTGACGGGGTTACGCAAATAACATTGCTATATGTTCCATTTTTGAGATCTCTTTTAATTTATTCAAAGTCGCTGCAAAGTTTGCATTATGAGTCCTTCTGCAAATAATCTTTGCTCTTCAGATTTAATAGACTTCATTTTTTAAGATATACAGGGTGTCCCGTACGTACCGCATTTCCTTTATACCACGGATTCCTCACTCAATTTCGAGAAATAAATTGTATGGGAGGAGAGCCGGAAAATGCACGGTGTTGGCGGTAGGGGAGGTTTGTGATTTTGGGTGCTTTTTATCCTAATACCATGTTACTTTCTTGTTATACATTCTATGAAGGTGATTTGCATCTCAAGTGATAGTAAACCCTCTACCGTTTCCAACAAATGCCCAACCACCTCTCTACTCCCTTTCCGTCGGCAGTTATAGGATGTCAAATTCAAAAAATTGGATAATTTGCAATTTCTTTTTCAATTTCAACGATTTTCCCGCCAAAATGCATGATAACTATACAGTTTTATGACAAGATTTGAAGACCCCGGAATGTTGCCTTTAATTTGACTATGCGCATGTACCTACCTAAATGCTACCGTTTTTGAGATATTCCCGTTTTTATGGTGCATAATTTTATTAATTTTGCTAATAATAATAGAAATCGCGCCTAATTTTATGCAATTCCACGCAAATTAACAAAATTCATGAAATTATGCATCATAAAAACGGGAATATCTTAAAAACGGTAGCATTTAGGTAGGTACATGCGCATAATCAAATTAAACGTAACATTCGGCGGTCTTTAAATCTTCTCATAAAACAGTATAGTTATCATGCATTTTGGCGGGAAAATCGTTGAAATTGAAAAAGAAATTGCAAATTATCCAATTTTTTGAATTTGACATCCTATAACTGCCGACGGAAAGGGAGTAGAGAGGTGGTTGGGCATTTGTTGGAAACGGTAGAGGGTTTACTATCACTTGAGATGCAAATCACTTTTATAGGGTGTATAACAAGAAGGTTACATGGTATTAGGATAAAAAGCACCCAAAATCACAAACCCCCTACCGCCAACACCGTGCATTTTCCGGCTCTCCTCCAATGCAATTTATTTCTAGAAATTGAGTAAGGAATCCGTGGTATAAAGGAAATGCGGTACGTACGGGACACCCTGTATATTTGCCAAAACAGTATTGATCCTCCTCATTTATGACATTAGTTCCCAAAACTGATGTACAAGCCTTTAAAAACTCATTTTGGTCTATCTGCTCTCTGATTCTCTTCATATTTTTAGTTTTACTGCCCGAATAACAAGCAACACCTTCATCTACCTAAAAAAAAAAATTGTTACTATGTTTTTTTTGAAGTTCCCAGCTTCGAAAAATGAATGACTCGAAATAGCTATAGGATTTTTTTTTTCTGAAATATCCTCTTAGCGATTGAATTTTTTTTTGAAATGGTGTCACGGTCAGCATTTGGGTCGTATTGCTTCTAAAATTCAAGCAATTCATCATATCCTTAATTTTTAAGGTTTCTATTTTTATATTCATTGGACCTAACTTTCCATAAAGCCGGATGCTTTCTATATAATTCAATGAAATTAACCATCACGTCCTTCGACACGCACCATTAATCGGACATATTTTACACAAAATGGCGACTTCCAGAATACAAGAACACACTTCAAGTTGTCAACTCCAACTGACAAGACTGCGCGTGGTTAAAATTATTATGTGTGTGCTTGAAGCGGAAAGGAAAACTGTCGATATAAGGCACATGATTTTGCGCGGTAATCGTGGTATGTCATCTCATCCACACACCAAGGCGCATTTCTGTGCAAACCGGGAGTGTAAAGGATTGTGGGCACGCAATCATATCAGTGTCAGCTACCTGTTAAAGATAAATGGCTCGTCAAAAATCAGGTCTTCAGTTAGAAAAAAAAATTATTAGAGACTTTGTTAAATACATAAAATAAATATGACCAATTTCATAGTAGTTATAATAGAAAACGATCTGCAGTGTCTGTTTCCTTTCGAGTTTCAGCTATGAAGGATATACCTACAATTAACGAATTTTAAAAATTTAGAGTAGATCTGACATTGTAATGGCAGTAAAGCGATATGAAATTATAACAAGTTTACTTAGGAGTGAGTTATTCCTGAAAAAGACAATTTAATATACAAGTAAACAGTCTGGTGAAAAGGGAAAAGTAAATACTAAACAGGAGCAGTAGAGGAAAATATTTTTAAAATTACATTAATAAATTAAAAGCTCTGTATAATGTAAACAGGATCTCATAAAAATAACTCATTTTCCTATTTAGGACTCATATACGTACATATACGTTTAAACAAATAACAAAAAAAAAAAAACTCCACAAAATATACCACAGCACATAAATTTCTCACTTCTGTATATCTCCAATAACAGCCAGTGAAATTAAGTCAGCCATCTGTCTTCGCCTCAAATAAAATTCAAGCAAATGTCGCTTAGGGCAACACGATGAGGCGAAAACAGACATATCTGGTTACAGCGGCTATATAAAGCCTACAAAATTCAGTAGATAGCACCATTCTTTTGGCTAAGTTGTTCTGAATCAGAACTGATCTGAGTTTAAAGAATCGTGTTTCCTAACGTTCTCCGGAACTGAAAGACTATCCATAGAGAAAAATTTCTTTTTGACCAGAACGTTAGAATATTGGCAAGACGCGAAGGCAGCAAAGGTTTCTCGTCCCAAGTCAAAACTAGGATACATTTCAGCAGTGATTGTAGACTCCCTGAATAGAACTAATGTTTAGACTGTTAGATTCATATCAAATTGTCCTTTTCCACCCACTTTACATTTCCTTTGCAGATGTGTAAAAGGGCCAATACACATCCATACGAGAGATGTTCAAGGTCCATAAGGAGATCATCGTCTCCATAGCTGCAGGTCCTGAAAGTTTCAAGCCCCCGTTAAATAAAACCTGTGCCTCATTCTTGGTTAAAGCTCTGAGAAAACTATTCTACTTGCCTTATTCGACAAGAAAAAGTCCAATTGCTTGAAAACCAGCTTAGCTTCAGCCTATTCCCAAGAAAGGAAATGGTAGCGATCCCTTAAATTATCGACCAATTGCAAACACTTCGATTCTTTCAAAGATACGTGAATGCATTATTAGCTCCAAATTAATGAAGTATCTAGAAACTAATCAAATCCTCAATGATCGCCAATATAGCTTTTTGGCTTTTCATTTTCTGACTTTTCTTATGGAACGTTGAAACCGTAGTTTTCACTATTTTGGTGAGTCCAAAATCGTTCCCCTACATATTTCAAAGACCTTTGATAGTGTCTAGCATTCGGCCCTCTTAGCCAAACATAAAGCAGTTGGCCTCCCCCATCCTCTTCTATTATGGATGTAAAGTGTTTTGTCTGCTCGATTAATACAAATTATGTATAGTAAATGGTGTTACATCTGAATCTCAACCAGTAAATGCCAGGGTGTCTCAGGGCTCTGTTTTGTCTCCTTTCTCTTCTCAATTTGCATTAATGATCTGATTTCCCTTGCTTTCAATCACATTCCTTTTTTTCCCATGACAGTAACCTTGATTTCGCTTACTATACCACATCTATCAAACTAGATCCGTGATCCTTGATATCCGTGATCTTTGATAATATCCTCGCTTTTAGTAAACCGAATCGCATCGAATTCAATACATCTAAGTTCCTAAGCTGTGCCATCGCCTTAACACAATATTAACATAATATTTCCACTCAGCTTTCTTTTGATGGAGCACTGCTTGACGATACACCGTGTTTATACATCCTTGACTTTAATATTTGCAGTAAGTTAAGCTGAACAGATCACATCTTCTCTGTTGCCAAATAAGAATCGAAATATCTTGGATTTCTGAAAAGGTGTGAGATATAATTCAGCGCATCGATTCTAGCGCTCCTTTACAAGTCCTACATCAGATCTAGAATGTAATGCAATTTCCTATATATGCCGGGGTTGGTCGCAAAGCTTTAGCTTCATTGGATTTGGTCACAAAGAGAGGATTCAGCTCATTGGTGATATGGCAAAAACTTGTCATATGGAATTAGACGAACACCGCCGCAATGTTGGTTGCCTTTAGCTCCTATATTGCTACATGCAAGATCAATGTGCTGATGAAAATAAAAGCACCCAAAGAAATTCAAGCAAGAAAAGAAAGTTTTGAAGTCAAGGAATTGACAAAACATTGAGATAATTTTTTTTAATAAATTCCTAATAGAGTCATTATTTTATTAAGTTTTTGTTCTTTTGGATTTCATTAATAATACCTACCTATTTGAAATTGTCGATGATTTACTAATAAATGCCTATACAAATTAGCCGTTTATTTTAAATTGTAGGTAGATAGGCATTCATCAATCCAGGAAATATAATAGAGTTGCTGTGGAACTATATGACTAACGCCTAAATATGCCATCACTTCATCTACTTTAATTTAATGTCTTCGAATGACCCTAAAAATGCCGCCTTATTTATCTAAAATATATTGTTAATTACTGTACTGTCCAAGGTACATCAGGTAGGTTGTACCTTGGACAAAAATTAACTTTTTTTTTTATATTAGGAGAAAAAAGGTCCTTAGTGTATATTGCGCTTTTGGAAACAAATACATTTTGTTACGGGATAGTATAAGTTATATAAGATATATACAGGTAATGATAAGAGCATCACAAAATTTATAAAAATTAAGCATAACTTGAAAAGTAGGCAAGGAACAACAGGTTCCCCTACCTGATTCCGAAATGAAAAAAGAAATCATCTGATACAGCAGCCCAAGCTCAATTGACGAATTAGACAGAATCATATATGCATCACTGTTATAAATTATAAAAGTTAACGGTCCAAAATGGCTACCCTGAGGAACCCCAGATGTGTGTTTAATTGGAAATCCATTAGGACTGTTCGAAAAACTTAAGGTCATTCTTCAGATATTAGGTAGCCATACACTATGGAATTTGCGTGCGAGCAATCTAGCTCAAGATTCCTACCGCAAAACTCGCACGATGACGTCGTGTGTGCTAAAAAGCTCGTTCGCAACACACGATACACTCTTTCCGAATGAAAAGCCTGTATAATTTAGAGCTTTCACATGAGCTGAACAATTTTCATATAACCTTGTGTCATCTGGAGTGACGTGTTGCCCTCTTGAAAATTTCAATATTCGAGACGACACTCATTACACTTTTGACAAGTTCTAAGCGCGTTTTCGAATTTTTTTACATTCTGATTTTTAAGGAAAAGGTATTATTTTGCGATAATTTTTACGTGAATTTTATTAGCATGTCAAGAGAATTAAAAATAAAAGCAACCATTTTGTATTATGATGTATGTGGTGCAAGCAAATTGTAAAAAGAAAATAAACACAAAAATGTGGCGCAAGAATTGGTTATATGAAATTACTTAAAGTGTTAAAAAGAAATTATCCATAGGACTTATACAACTATTTGAGAATGGATGCAAGTGATTTTGGTTTTTTACTGGAGAAAGTTAATCCTTATATACAGAGGCAGGATACAATATTAAGAGAAAGGATTCCTGCTGAGGAACGACTGGTAGCAACATTAAGATTTTTAGCAACAGGTCGTAGTTATGAATGTTCAAAATTCTCGGCAGCAATTTCTTCGCAGGCGCTAGGTAAAATTATACCTAAAACATATCACGCTATTTACCGGACTCTTCAGGTGGAATATATGAAGGCAAGGCTATCTTCAATTCATGAATAAATCTAAATACTCAAGTATTGGAACAAAAGAAATATAATAATAATAAATTGTACATTTCATTTTATTTTTAAATTCTGTTAAATTCCAAACTTAAAAGTACAACTAAATAATATCAACAGAAATAAAACTCAATTAGGTAGATGTATAAAAATTTTAAACGTCGTCAAAATCTTGAGGTGTTGAAGGTGACGGGGTTACGCAAATAACATTGCTATATGTTCCATTTTTGAGATCTCTTTTAATTTATTCAAAGTCGCTGCAAAGTTTGCATTATGAGTCCTTCTGCAAATAATCTTTGCTCTTCAGATTTAATAGACTTCATTTTTTAAGATATACAGGGTGTCCCGTACGTACCGCATTTCCTTTATACCACGGATTCCTCACTCAATTTCGAGAAATAAATTGTATGGGAGGAGAGCCGGAAAATGCACGGTGTTGGCGGTAGGGGAGGTTTGTGATTTTGGGTGCTTTTTATCCTAATACCATGTTACTTTCTTGTTATACATTCTATGAAGGTGATTTGCATCTCAAGTGATAGTAAACCCTCTACCGTTTCCAACAAATGCCCAACCACCTCTCTACTCCCTTTCCGTCGGCAGTTATAGGATGTCAAATTCAAAAAATTGGATAATTTGCAATTTCTTTTTCAATTTCAACGATTTTCCCGCCAAAATGCATGATAACTATACAGTTTTATGACAAGATTTGAAGACCCCGGAATGTTGCCTTTAATTTGACTATGCGCATGTATCTACCTAAATGCTACCGTTTTTGAGATATTCCCGTTTTTATGGTGCATAATTTTATTAATTTTGCTAATAATAATTGAAATCGCGCCTAGTTTTATGCAATTCCACGCAAATTAACAAAATTCATGAAATTATGCATCATAAAAACGGGAATATCTCAAAAACGGTAGCATTTAGGTAGGTACATGCGCATAGTCAAATTAAAGGTAACGAAATAGCTATAGGATTTTTTTTCTGAAATATCCTCTTAGCGATTGAATTTGGGTCCTATTGCATATAAAATTCAAGCAATTCATCATATCCTTAATTTTTAAGGTTTCTATTTTTATATTCATTGGACCTAACTTTCCATAAAGCCGGATGCTTTCTATATAATTCAATGAAATTAACCATCACGTCCTTCGACACGCACCATTAATCGGACATATTTTACACAAAATGGCGACTTCCAGAATACAAGAACACACTTCAAGTTGTCAACTCCAACTGACAAGACTGCGCGTGGTTAAAATTATTATGTGTGTGCTTGAAGCGGAAAGGAAAACTGTCGATATAAGGCACATGATTTTGCGCGGTAATCGTGGTATGTCATCTCATCCACACACCAAGGCGCATTTCTGTGCAAACCGGGAGTGTAAAGGATTGTGGGCACGCAATCATATCAGTGTCAGCTACCTGTTAAAGATAAATGGCTCGTCAAAAATCAGGTCTTCAGTTAGAAAAAAAAATTATTAGAGACTTTGTTAAATACATAAAATAAATATGACCAATTTCATAGTAGTTATAATAGAAAACGATCTGCAGTGTCTGTTTCCTTTCGAGTTTCAGCTATGAAGGATATACCTACAATTAACGAATTTTAAAAATTTAGAGTAGATCTGACATTGTAATGGCAGTAAAGCGATATGAAATTATAACAAGTTTACTTAGGAGTGAGTTATTCCTGAAAAAGACAATTTAATATACAAGTAAACAGTCTGGTGAAAAGGGAAAAGTAAATACTAAACAGGAGCAGTAGAGGAAAATATTTTTAAAATTACATTAATAAATTAAAAGCTCTGTATAATGTAAACAGGATCTCATAAAAATAACTCATTTTCCTACTTAGGACTCATATACGTACATATCTAACTAGGTATGGTAGGTATCTGTATAACTTGAGATAAAGGTCCGACAGAACTTTCTTCTTAGTATTATTTTTAACAAATGTTTGTAAAGTCAAGTTTAACTTTTTACTTTGGTCCGTTTACTCTCTATCTCTAAGCAAATTTCGTCTTCAGAGAGTTTATGGCAAATGATTTTGTTTTTTTTTTTTTTTGGTATGATGTAAGTAAGTGAAATCTTTAAAAGGGCGTTGGATTGAAGTCGTCGTAGTAGGTAGGTACCCTGTGCCATCTTATGATAATGTCCGAGGTAATTTAAATGTTTTCTGAAAGTAAACTCCGGGGATAAGCTGATTTCTTTCTGCTTTTTATATTTTTTTTTTTCACGTAGGTATAGCAAACTCAAGGAAATATGCTAAGTCAATTTCTCAAATGGAATTTAAACTTTTGATAGTTGCCAACTGAAAATTCTCTTGGACATTTTCTCTGATATAAAGTTCTTGGAAGAAGTTTCATAAAATCTTTTGGTGTAATTATTAATTTTTCAGGAATCACTGAATGAAAAATAGAATTACTTATCTATATGGAATGGATATTTCACTTAAAGCCCCCTCTATGTAAGTATGTATGTATGTATGTATGTATGGGCTTACGACCGACAATTCTCCCTCTACATTTTAATGACTAAAGGAGCACATGAAATGCTGTCATAGGTTTCCTATTGAATGTGTTTTTCAATTTTTTATTATCACCTTTTTCATGTCAATCAATTTTCCAAATCTTATTACCGTCACCTGTCAATGGTTTTTATCCCTACAGGAATTCAGTAGCATATCCTGTTGATTGAAGATGTACTGAGCTGTAAATTCAACAACAGTAAGGTTGTATGGGTGCGTGCCATCATGTTATCAATTGAGTTATTGTTGCATCGTTCTTGGAAGGTGAATTTTTCTTGAAACTGGTGTGAAGTTAATTACAGGAAAACTATGTTGGGAATGGTGTTCAAACTATATTTTGCATTGTAGATTTTTTGATTTCATATCGACTTATTTTAAAGACTTTTAGTGTCCTAATACCGTTATTCGTTGAGATTGACGTCACTAAATTTTTGCAATGCAGACATTATAATTGAAACAAAGAAAAAAAAAAGACTGATTTCCGGCAGATGCAATTTATCTCAGTTCTGGGGAGATTAACAATAACAATAGTTCTTTATTACGGTCAACTGTATAAAGTTTATAAATCTTACTGAATACAGATCTACAGGTTGTAGGTGAGGTGGGGGAGGGGGCGCCAACCAGGGGGGAGGAAAAAGTCGGAAGTAGTCGCTTTTAATTTTTTTTTATCATATTTAAGTTATATATCACAAAACCCAATTTTCGGTTTGATTTGGAAAACTCGTCGATAATATTATTCACATCAATATCGATCTCAGAGTGGACAGATATTAGGGACTCATATCCAGATACTCTTTCTCGTTCAAAGAATTTAGAAATAGATTTGAGTGAACCGATTCTGTGACGGTTGAAATAAATGACTGAGAGTGAAAGCTTGCACCTTGATGCATATTCAAAGAATAGGAGTAGAAGTGCATGATACATATGTCACTAACTATTTCTCTTGATGGGAACTTAACTGATCTAGCTTTCTTCTGAAAAAGTTATCAGTTTTCTGCTTTCCACTTTCACAACTATTTTTACCTCCATCGCTAGGTATAAATAACAGGTAAACGTGAAGTTAAATTAAATAACACTACTTGAATTAATACGAAAGTACAAGCAAAGCAACAGTATCTACCGCAGGCAGAGGAAATCGGATGGTTTTTATTTTTATAGTCTTGGCGTAAAAATTGTGAAGAAAAATTGCGGAATCAATTTTAGTGGCATCAATCCAACTGATGGTTTTCAGCAACCAATAGTGTATAAAAATTCGAAAGAAAAATGTTCGAATAAATTTCTAAGAACAAAATGTATGCTTGCCAATGCTCATAAATATCTTTAACGACGCAGATCAGCCAAGGCACATGAATCAATATAACTCTTTGGAACGATTGTCCACCGCCAAAAGTGAATGAAAAATCTACAGCAAAATGTTCAGGTCTTTCTAAGAAAGCCCCTGTCCGAAAGAGTGAGCCACCAGAATCAATCCACCAATTCGTTTGAACCGTTGTCGGTGAATGGTTATTCACTCAAATTTTTAAGAACAATTTTCAAGTATATTTCTAAGAAAAATTTAATGCTTCCCAAAGAACGTGAAAATTTTGAACAACTCAGGCTTGAATGAATCAGTGTCGTTATGAAAAATCAACGGGTGGTTAGACTTTGACTGCGTGGAACTAGGGTTTTACTGGAAGAACCGTAAAACAAAATTTGTTAAGTCAAGGCTTAAAAACAATTGCGACGGGCAACGCCAAATGACAAAAAATTGACGCAGTCAAACTTCTAAAAGCACAGCGTCTTATTCAAATCCGCAAATTATGACGGGTGACGGTCAGCGGTCGACGAAGTTACCGTCATCGCTGCAGTAATACCAACAAAATAAAACGAATGAAACTGTTGTGGCATTTATTTTTGTCAAGGTTGTAAGACGTTGCATCAATTTCAAAACAATGGATTTTGATGAAAAATTGATTGAGAAAATGCGAAACCATAACGAAATGGTTTGGTTTGGATGGATATTTCGAGGCGCTTAAATACAAATAATAAAGTTGTGATATTTTTGGCATTTAGTTTGATTTTAATTTGCAATTGTACTCCCAATTTTTCGACTATTTGAAAAGAAATCCAATTCGTCAGTACTTACAGCAAGAACGTACAAAACTGCGTTAAGCCTAGTACACTGTTCAAGCGAAAATTTCGTTTCCTTTACAAAATCTATGTAAAAAAAATGTGGGCGAAAAGTTCCACGAAAATTTCGGTTTGGGATTTCGTAAAGTAGTATGCTGTTCGAAAGAAAAAATCAATGTTTAGATCATGGAATGCAGATGGCGCTAATATGAAGTGGAGACATTTTTCCGCAGCGATTTATATATCCAGACATATATTTCGCACGGAAAATTTGACAGATATACCTTTTGAAGTTTGGTGCTTTGGCACTGTACATGTAATTTGTGATTTTACGTGTATTACTTCAGTCAGTTTAATGTTATTTAATTGGTGATTTTACATTTTCTCCACAACTTTTTTCCGTGTAGAAATTTATGTCAGAAATCTGGCAACAAAAATTTTTAGCGCGCTAAAGAACGGCTCGGCGGATAAATTCAAGCTAAATTTTTGACTCACTGGTGGTGCCAAACCGAAAAGCCAAAGTTAGCGCGCTGACCTTAGTACCGCTTTCGCTAAAATTCAAGATAAATTTTCTCCAATATTTTTTAGCTTGTTAAATTTTCATACTAAATTTAGCTATTAGCGCGGACTTTAGTACTAGGACATATAAGGTAAAAAAAAATTATGATCGCTGACCAATTTCTTAGAAACAATAATTCTTTTTTAACTCGAAAGTGTGCTTTTTCATATATTGAGAAATCAGCACAACAACAATATAAAAGCAATCAGAGGTGTTATTTTAATTAGCCCGCTATTTCGGTAGATGTCACCTCTTGAGCTGTCATTTTTTAACATTTGACAAGTAGAAACTACGCCATTAACAAAAATTGAACGATACACGATTCAACAATGCATTGAAATTATTAAAATTCATTATAAAAATGGTGAAAATGTGGCAGAAACGGTTCGTAAAACTCGAACATTTTTGGGTCGTCGTAAAGCACCTTGTCGAACCGCAATACAGAAATTGGTAGAAAAATTCGAGCTGTCGGGACAAGTTAGTGATGTGAAGAATAAAACCCGTGCACGTCGCTCAAGAACAGCCGAGAATATTGCTGATGTAGCCGAAAGTGTTGAAGAAAACCCAGGTTTGTCCATTCCTCGTCGTTCTTTGGAATTAGGCATTCCACAAACGTCATTACACCGTATTTTGCATAAATATTTGGGTCTTAAGGCTTATAAAGTTCAGTTAACACAAGAACTCAAGCCGGCCGATCATCAACAATGTCGAGTCTTTGCTGGTTGGTTCCTTGACATGCATGAAAATGATCCGGAATTCCATCGAAAACTCATCTTGAGTGATGAGGCCCATTTCCACCTCGATGGCTTCGTCTTCTGGGGCTCGGAAAACCCAAGATTTATTGTTGAAAAGCCTCTCTATCCTCAACGTGTGACTGTTTGGTGCGGTTTATGGTCCCGCGGGGACATTGGACCTTACTTTTTCGAAAATGAGGCTGGAGCAACAGTTACAGTGAATGGATTGCGCTATCGACAGATGATTAGTGATTTTTTATGGCCGGAATTGGATGGTATTGATCTGGACAACGTTTACTTTCAACAAGACGGCGCTACGTGCCATACAAGCAACGAAACCATTGATCTTTTACGGGAAAAGTTTCCGGACCGTGTTATCTCTCGAAGAGGTGATCACAATTGGCCACCGAGATCTTGTGACTTAACACCTTGCGACTTCTTTCTTTGGGGCCACGTGAAAGAGAAGGTCTACGCCAACAGCCCAGCGTCGATTCAAGACCTCAAAGATGGAATTCGTGAGGCTATCCAGGACATAGGGCAGCCACTTTGCGATTTGGTTATGGAAAATTTCATGAAAAGGTTATGGTCCTGTAGGCGTGGTCGTGGTGGTCATTTGGCTGATGTTATTTTCCATTATCAACGGCATACCTTCCTCTTTAGAATGAAATAAAAATCCGATCATTTATCTCAAAAAATGGCATTTTTCTTTGAATATTAAAATAACACCTCTTATTGGAAAAACCTTTACTAAAATAAATATGCTTCCCAAAATTACTTGCTATCTTGTGATAGGTATGATATATTGATAGATCACATTTCAACCCTATATAAAAACAGAAGAAGGTTCTTAAAAATTTGTACATTTTTAAAGGACGAAGATCTACGAGCGAATGACTATTATACGCAAACCAATATTTCTACTAATAAGAAGACAAACAAACCATACAAACCAAACCGTATCATACTAAAATGATCCTGTAAATTAACCGCACAGGTTGGTTGGCGCTCTGGAGGGGGCATGACCCCCCCCCCCGTGTATACGCGTCTGAAAAGTATTCGTTACTCTTAATTCGGTACGTAAAAGACTTTTTAAGCAGCCTACTCGTACTATTAATTATCCTGTCTATTTATGAAAAAGGAGTATTTAATTATATATGAAAATAAAAAATAATTATACAATAAGAATCCAATAATTGAAAAATAAGAACCATAACCCATCACCACTAAAAAATACTATCTTTCAGATGTAAATTAATATAATTTGTAAGGAATATTGCGATTAGGATGAAGGAAAACTGATTTCTCAACATTTTCAAGAAAAAGACAATTTCTTTTATACCTTATGATTAGTAATGGAGAATTAAAGATTTTGTTTTTTTTTTTTTAAGAATTTTTATTTTTAACGATTCTAAATCAAATCATAAATACAAGAGGAAAAAAAGTCATCTGTCTAGTTAGCTCAGTGGTAAGAGCAGTCGCCCGGAGGGGGGAAGGTCTCGGATTCAAACCCCGGACGAGGCGGTTGTTTTTTCCTCTTGTGTTTATAATTTCATTTAGAATCGTTAAATCGAAAATAAAAGTTCTTAAAAAAAAATCTTCCATTCTCCATCATTGACCAATTCTAACAAGTGTGGGTTCGATAATGGTTAGCCTTGCCGTCATAGAAATACTTTTATAAGGAAAAAATGTTGCAAATCCCAAATATTTTCTTGAACTTTCGCTTTACTGTAAAGATATTAAGTGGGTGTAACATATTTTGGATTCTTTCATAATTTTGGGGTAAATGGGAATTTTATTTGACAAAAATTATACATCTCCTTTCCATTCAGTTACGTAGACCAAATCGATATTTATCTTTTTCTTAAAAGATTTAAGTAATATTATCGGATGTACGAAAAATTAATTATTACGAATAGTTTGAAAGGATTTTGAAGATGTTAAAGAAAATTTTATTACTCGGGAAATCCTTGTTCTCTATGTTTTTGTTTTCAAATCGTTGTCTCAGTCGAACTAGAACAATGCATAAGCTAAGTTATTTTTAAACATTCATGCCAGTTTTCCATATATTATTATGAAGAGCCACACCATACCCAAGTAATAATTTTTAGTGCTGTAGGCTTTATAATTGAAAAAGTACCTTTATAAAGACTTTATTAAAGGAGATTCTGTATTATAAGCTACAAAGCTTAAAGTTTTATAAAAATAGTGCTTAGAGCGCTTAAAATGCTGCTTTTATAAAGGCATAAGCTTTATAATTTTATAAAACTGAAGACTGTATAAGAATAGCACTGTAAGCTTTTATAATGCTACTATTTTAAAGTGCTAAGCTTTAGAAAACTATAAAGCTTTGCACATTTAACCTTTAAGTATGGACGTCATTTTTTATTAACACTACCCTGGACGTGGAGTTTCACAGGCTACTATATTAACATGCAACTTTTTCCGAGAAAATGGTTCCAAATATCTTCAAAAGTGTATCTATATCAAACTATACGTAGGTAATAATAAAAAAACGTGTTTCTAGAATTCACTTTATTATTAAAATTATAATAATATGAAAAATCGAAAAATTATAGCAATTTTCAAGCTATATTGACTTAGGCTACATTTTTAGCAATTAAAAGTATCTAAAACTATTTATAGAATGAAAAAAACTTTTTTACCTTAAATTCCAATATTTGGGGATACAAAAAAACATAATATCTACTTCTTTTAATAAAAGACAAAAATTCTGACAACAGACATATAGCATGAAAATTATTGGCAATCATTGCACAATGGACGAGAACATTGCAGGCACACGGGTCTACTGCACGCAACACAAACATAAGTTGTCATTCTATGTTTTTTTGCGGGACAAATTCTACATAATCTTCTAGTTCCTTGACTGACTGCTTGTGCCTGGACATCTACTGTAACCATGTCGTTACCTAAAACTCGAGTCATTGTCGACCTCAGTTCTCTCGGTAATTTTGTGTTGTTTACACGTCTTTGCATATGTGGCACCACGAGCGAACGAGCCAAACTTTTGAGAAAAACTCCTCTGTCAATATCCTTTGTTTGGTGCATGTTACAGAGAATGTACGCATTCATGCCACTCAAGTCTAAAACTCGATAAAATAACACCATAGGCCATCTCCTTGTTCGGCGACTACTCGAGTAAATCGAACATTTCTTGTCAGCTTCATCAACGCCCCCTTTCGTAGAATTGTAATAAAGTACAATTTCCGGCTTATTACTACATTCATCAACCTGATCATTATGATGCATGGAAGAAATAAGTATCACTGCTCTATTCTTCTTTGGCACGTAGGAACATAAAGTTTTTTCTTTCGTAAAACCAAATAAAGTAGACTGAACTTCTCGACTCTTCAGTGGTTGAAATTCGCGTGGTAACTCCCTTTTATTTTTTTTCACTGTCCCCACATATGTTAGCTTCCGCTTCGATAGTTCATCTACGAGCTGTATAGATGAGAACCAATTATCAGCCGTCACATTACGGTTGCTTCCTTGGATTGGTTTCGTTAGCCGTAGGACGCATTGAGTTGGAACTAAGAATTTTTTTTCTTGTGCTGTCAATCCTGTACCATCGGAATCTTTCCCAGAGTAGACATAACCATTATAAAAATAGAAGTTTTTAGCATCATATAACGCTCGTATCACCAGTCCATATTTTCCTGGTTTCTTAGGCATGTATGATATCATGTGACTTCTTCCTCGAAACTTGACTAGCATCTCGTCCACGGTCACACATTCACTCAATTCATACAACTGTTGGGAATTACTAACAAACTTGTTGAAAATGAGGGATATAGCAGCTAGATTGTCATTTTGTTTCCTCTCAGCACGATCATTTGGATTGTCAAATCGAAGACATAACAGCACGATAAGAAATCTTGTCTCTGACATGCAGCACCTAAATATCTCACAACCTGTACCATCTGCAGCAAACAAGTAACTTGTGTCTTCATGATTTGATTTTAAAACAGCCGAATAAAACAATAGACCTAAAAATGCTTTGAACTCCAGCACGTCCAAGTCTTTTAGTTCAGGTCTATTGTGACGTACAAATTTGGTCCTGTAACTACAAATTTTCGCATTCGTCCAAGTCAAAATTTGTTGGAGCATTTCATCATCAAATAGCTTATTCCAAATGTAGAAAGGATTTTTGTCATCGTCAGCCGTCAATTTCGAAGAAGCAGCACGAGATATAATATTGTGTTGGGATGTGCGAACCCTAGCAGTAGGTGGCGTCTTACTCCACTTATACCGATTTTTTCCATAGTAAAACTTAGATCGTAATTCCTGAAGAGGCGCGTTGTCTGAAATGTCACTGTCAACTTCTTCCGCAAGGTCCTCATAGTCGTCTACATCTTCATCCTCGTCACTAACATGATGCTGCCTAAGCTCCGGCTCAGATATCAAAAACTGTTCAATATCCTCCTCATTGTCCGAGATGTCGGAAGCTAACAACACTGCATTCAATTCTTCTTCGAAAGATGGATCATCTACCCGAAATATTTTTCTAGCAGGCCGCTCAAGTGAACTTTGGGATGGTCGTTTTGTATTGGAACAGCCCGCTTTACTAATTTCTGCCATTTTGCATACGAAAATCTAATGCAAACAAAAACGCTTAATAAAAATATTTTATATGGCAATAACGGACGTGTAGTCTGACAGACTACAGCCAATGTTTCGATGACTATTACTCACCTCTCATGCATCGAGCGACACGACCTCTTACCTCGCTGGTTGTTTCGCAACTAAAACTGAAGCTACTGAGCCGCTCAGTCGCAAAGAGAGGGGCGAAGTGTGCGAAACTAAGAAACCGAAAATGTTGCGGAGCCTATGAGGCTCCACGTCCATACTTAAAGGTTAAGCATAATATTATAAGTGCTTATAGTATTGTGCTTATAAAGCCCTAAGCTTTGTAATTTTATAAAGCTTAGGGCTTTATAAAAATAAAATTATAAAAGTTTACCGTGCTATTATTATAAAACTATAACCTATGTCAATTTATAATGCTTAGTTCGTTGTTTTATAAAGCCTTAAGCTCAAAATACGTAAAAGGATGTAGTGTTTAGTTTAGTTCAACCAAACTACTCTTTCAAATATGGATATTGAAAAGTGGAAGAAATTTAAACGCCGTGGAACATATTTTAGGTGTTTGCAGAAACATCGTTCAGGACTTGGTGCAATATCAAAAGCTGCTCAAAACTGTAGAAAGTTTGTAAATAGTTCAGGTAGCTCTGTGCAGCTTAGTGATGTCCGAAAGTCAATAAAAGTAAATTGTTTACTTGATCATAGTTTCTTCTTTAATATTAATGAAACCACAGATATTGAAATAAACATTAATATCGATGGATTACATGTATTCAGAAGCTCTAAAGTTGAATTCTGGCCCATATTGGCTAATATTCATAATATGCCAGAATTTAAAGTTACGATCATTGGTATTTAGGGGGTATTGGCAAACCCTCGAATGTGGAAGATTTTCTAAGAAGTTTTGTAGATGAATTAAAGGATATATTAGCAAACGGAATTTTCATTAACGGATAGAAACTCAGTGTAAATATTCGCTGTTTTATTTGCGACTCACCCGCAAGATCATTTGTAAAATGTAATAAATCTAAGTAAAAGTATACAATTTTTAGGTATTGCTTACTTCAACAGTCAGCATGGTTGAAGTGAAAGTGAACTACAGTTGGTGAATATAATTAGGATAGTCTGCACTGTTTTTCTACGTTTAGAATGCCCAAAAAGAACTGATGTTGGATTTCGTTCAAAAAAAGATGATTTACATCACACATTTCATTCACCTGTTGAGGAATTCCCAGTGGATATGTTGAACAGTTTCCTGTTGCCGATTCATTGCATTTAATTGATGTCGCCATAATGAAAAAAATACTTACCGGATGGATTAATGGTAATCTGGGTTTTTCAGTAAGATGGTCGCATAAGCAATCGGTATTAATCACAAATAGTTTACGAGCATCTAAAATTAATCCAATAATGAAAAGAAATAAGATATAATTATATTTGAATGTTAGTTATTAAAAATTTGTAAGACTAATTATATTTTTGGCTCGACTTCGTATTAATTTTAAGTAAATCAAAAAATGTAGGTTGATGAAAATAAAAACAAATTTTAACCGCATTCTTTATTGTCTTCTTGATCAGCATTTTATTTGTTATGAGAATATATCTTTCCTTTCATTATCAGCATTACCATTATCGTAGGTACCATCATTTTCAGTGGCATTATTGCCGATATTTAAACAACTCTTACCTGCAGTTTTCTTTATTTTGCCCGATTTATACGAACCATCTTTTGGTCTTTTTTTTAGTCCGAGATTGACGCATATTTTCCGTAATGGCAGCTCTTCTTGTGCTATTACACACAAGTAAAATTCCGGTCAGCCTGGGTAGACGACAGAATACTTCAAATCAATTATGTTACGGATTGCACCTGTCCTATCATTTCCTGTAGTAGCACTACAGTGCTTATTATTGATTACTGTTAGAGTTCTATAAAGTGATTATACAGCTTCTATAGGATTATAATAACGGTTAATTGAGATAGCTTATATTGGAATTTTCATCAAGTAGTGTTTAGGATCAGATAGCTGAATGGTCAACGTCGTTGTCTATAGAACTGCAGGACCAGGTTCGAGTGAGACCAAAGTAAGAATATGTTTCAAATAAAATAAAAATATAATTAAATAAATAATTACCAAATGCATAAATAAATGAATTATATGAGTTCGGGCGAAAAGCACTAAAAGAAGCGAGAGGAATAAAGAAAACTAAAAGAATTTAATTTTTTAAAGAAAAATTGCTAAAAGTTTATAACAACACTATAAAAATTATGCCAATAACTTTATAAAAACATTATACAAATATATAAGAGTTTATAAGAATTGTATTAGATCATTATACACGCACTATATAAGTTTCATAAGTCCTATGCAGTTTTATATGAAACTTTATTATAGCTTGCCGAATGACTCTACACAGCGTTTATAAAACTAAAATAGGTTTTATAATGATGCACCGAAGGCGCTTTTACAGCAAAAATACAAAGATTTTAAAGCTAAATGGCGCAACTACAGTGCTTAAAATTATGCACTATAAGCAACTTGATAGGCATTCTCTCAGCCTTTATAAAGCACAAATTGTTACTTGGGTAGTATTTAACTACAGAAATTTAAATTAGACAGCAAACCTGAAATAATCAAAATGAATTAATTATTGAATTTATAGACTTAATTAATGAAATAAACATACAAATGAACAATCACAACGAAGAACTTGTATTTATTATAGCACCATACAAACTCAATAAAACTTTATGTTATACAACATAAAATTAAACAAACATATTGTATAAAGGACGTATACATAATCTAATTACCGTATACATAATCTAATTACAAAGAATGCATAGATACCTTAGGTGAGACTTAGCAAAATAAATTCATCTTGACAGATACTTATGCCATTTGTATAAAGGCAGAGACTTCCACAAAACTATAATATAAATTAAATTAAATCTTATACCACAATAATTCCCACGATGATCATTCCTAAACAAATATAAAACTCGCGCGCGGCTGACAGTACGAATATAAACAATAAGTCAAACTTCATACTTTCGCGACATTTGACATGTCACCCCGGGGAAAAAAAGGCGAAGAATCGAATGGACACGTTCGCGTCGCAATATTTTTCAGGGTTTACGGAATAATCGAGAATTTTCGAAATTACCTTTAAACCAATGAGTGCGGAAAGATGAACGAAAATGAATTCTGAAAGGAATTTCTTAAATTGAAATTAAAGATGGCGAAACGATAAGTTATGGCAAGATTTAGAAAAACATATCATAATTATTCGAAATTAATGTTGATTTCTATGGGATAGATGTCAAAAAATGCCATTTGTAATTTGACATCAACTGATAACAAAGAAATCATATTGTAGTCAAATTAAGCCTGAAAGTTTAAGAATTCCTTTTTATGGATGCGAAATCGGAACAAAATTCTCTATAAAAAGGGGATTCATTCTTCATTCACCCTTCTTAATTTCAAAGTTGTCAAAGTGCGAACATATGCTACAGCATTCTTCCCACATTCTTGCAATTTTCATCATAGTGTCATCAGCAATAGAAATAGGATATTCAGCAAAATAATATCACAAATATTGTGCATCAGTGCATCAGAAACATAAAATTTCGACAAAGCAAATATCGAAACAGCAAAGGATTTTCGGTAACTTTGTTTGTGGAATTTCATCAGCTAAAAATTTTTAGACCAAATTAAAAGTAAATTTGCGAATTATTTATTTTCTCAATTTGTCTTAAATTTCATTGTGTATGCATGCCAGGTGTTAGTCATACACACATGTATGAAATTAACAAAAACGGTTGGGTTCTTATTAACTATTGTCTGCATTTTAGCAATTTTCATTTATTTGCATTTATTTTACTTAATCAAATTAAACTTTCAAGCAATTATATATCATGTGAAAACTATGCGATTAGGTAATTTTTACACAACATAGATTTGCATTGTGTTCTAATCATTTTCTTAAATTTCAGCCATTAGTGAAAATCAAACATACCTTAAGATACATAGAAAAAGAAAATTTTGACCTTCAATGTGTTAAATTTCAACGTATAGCATAACTTGTCATAATTGAAAGAAAAAATTCCAGGAGAACATAGTTTTTTAGTATAATTAATTTTGATTTGTTTTTACATAAGTGTATACATAATTTGAACCATGAAGTTTATAAATGTAGCAGTGTAAATCATTTGACGTAAAATTTACAACTTAAAAGAACTAATTGAATTAAGTTAACGTAATTTATTTTTACATAATATTAGCATTTGTCCACTAAATAATATTTAAATTCACTGACAAATTTCATCTTTTTATTTAACCGCTACATTCCACCAGAATATTTTATTTCAGCATACGTAAATTCTCGTTTGTAACTGCAGTTTGTTCGAAAGTCAATTAAAGGAATTGACAAATTTCATTAAACTCTGCCTTGCGAACGCAATTTTTTTCGTAGATGTCAATTATTGGATTGACACATAAGCTGTGGTAAAACAAGTGTGGATAATATGATTTTTGAATATGTTTCAAAATTAAATTATAGAAGCAAATTTTTGCTACATTTGCAATGCCTGATATTATTTTATCTCTAATATCTCTAATTTCTCAACCGTTTTTGTTTTTTCAAAAAATTTTCAGATTTTGGAAACTCATCGTCAATATCATTACAAATAAATGTGTTCAGAAAATATGCAAAAGTAGAATTAAAGCTTTTCTTCTTTTCTACGTTAATAGTGATTAACTAGTGCTCAGGACAGGTTCTTATACACCCACGATGCGTTTCCTTCCCTAGTTTATTCTTTCTAAAAAAGATAAAAAAAAAAACAAAACACGAAGAGTCCAATCCTTAAATCAATTTAAAAAAAACAGCACTTATCCAATACTAGGGAACTTCCTCCCTTAGGTCCAGCGGCGTCTAAATATTTCTCCAATTAAAATCCTCAGCTAAAATATACAAAAGTATCATTAATTTAAATACAAAATAAAATAAATTAACAAACTTACCAAAGATCCATCGTGCGTCTGTGTATTTACAATGTCAATATCATCAAATGACAATTGTCACGATATGACGTCAATTCGTGACGCCGCAGTCAAAGTTCAATAGAATAAAACTTGTAGATCGAGCGTTGCCAGGGCAACTCATCATGAAGCCGAAAAATAGCGACTCACGGCGGCTATAAAAAGGCAACGAGCCACAGCAAAATCACCACATTCTTGGTTCAGAATCTGGTCTGAACACATCCTCCACCAGAATTTAATCCGTTTCCTATCGTATGAAAAAATTCTAATTTTTGCTTCCATTATATAGAAACTCAATTCTGTGAAACCTTTATCTCGCACCTAAGTAGGAATTCACTCCTACTGCCGCTTCCTACTTCTGCATTAATTCCATCCTACACCTTTGTAGGAATTTGCTTATACTGCAGGAATTTAATTCTCCATTAATTTCATCCCACACCTAAGTAGGAATTTACTCCTACTGCAGAAATTTACTTCTGCTTTAATTCCATCCCACACTTAAGTAGGAATTTACTCCTACTGCAGAAATTTATTTCTGCTTTAATTCCATCCCACACCTAAGTAGGAATTTACTACTACTGCAGAAATTTACTTCTACTTATCTTTATCCCACATCTAAGCAAGAATTTACTCCGGTTGCAGAAATTTACTTCTGCTTCACTTCCACCCTACTAAGCAGTAATTTACTCCTGCTGCAGAAATTTAATTCTGCTTCATCCTCCATCCATGTAGGAATTTACTCCTACTGCAAAAAATTACTTCTGCTTCACCTTTATCCTACGTCTAAGCAGGAATTTTCTCCTGTTGCAGAAATTTACTCCTGTTGCAGAAATTTACTCCTGTTGCAGAAACTTACTCCTGTTGCAGAAATTTACTTCTGCTTCACTTCCACCCAACATCTAAGCAGGAATTTACTCGTGCTGCAGAAATTTAATTCTGCTTCATCCCCTATCCAAGTATGAATTTACTCCTACTGCAGAAATTGACTTCTGCTTACCTTTATCCCACATCTAAGCAGCAATTTACTCCGGTTGCAGAAATTTACTTCTGCTTCACTTCCACCCTACATCTAAGCAGGAATTTACTCCTGCTGCAGAAATTTAATTCTGCTTCATCCTCCATCCATGTAGGAATTTACTCCTACTGCAGAAAATTACTTCTGCTTCACCTTTATCCTACGTCTAAGCAGGAATTTACTCCTGTTGCAGAAATTTACTCCTGTTGCAGAAATTTACTTCTGCTTCACTTCCACCCAACATCTAAGCAGGAATTTACTCGTGCTGCAGAAATTTATTTCTGCTTCATCCCCTATCCAAGTATGAATTTACTCCTACTGCAAAAATTTACTTCTGCTTCACCTTTATCCTACGTCTAAGCAGGAATTTACCCCTGCTGCAGAAATTTCCTTCTGCTTTAATTCCATCCCACACCTAAGTAGGAATTTACTCCTACTGCAGAAATTTACTTCTGTTTTAATTCCATCCCACACCTAAGTAGGAATTTACTACTACTGCAGAAATTTACTTCTGCTTACCTTTATCCCACATCTAAGCAAGAATTTACTCCGGTTGCAGAAATTTACTTCTGCTTCACTTCCACCCTACATCTAAGCAGGAATTTACTCCTGCTGCAGAAATTTAATTCTGCTTCATCCTCCATCCATGTAGGAATTTACTCCTACTGCAGAAAATTACTTCTGCTTCACCTTTATCCTACGTCTAAGCAGGAATTTTCTCCTGTTGCAGAAATTTACTCCTGTTGCAGAAATTTACTTCTGCTTCACTTCCACCCAACATCTAAGCAGGAACTTACTCCTACTGCAGAAATTGACTTCTGCTTACCTTTATCCCACATCTAAGCAGCAATTTACTCCGGTTGCAGAAATTTACTTTTGCTTCACTTCCACCCTACATCTAATCAGGAATTTACTCCTGCTGCACGTCCACCCTACATCTAAGCAGGAATTTACTCCTGGTGCAGAAATGTAATTTTGCCTAATTACTTAATTCTATTACTGCTACTGTGCTTATACGTGCAGCAGAGAAACTTCTATTTTATTTTTGAATTAACTCATGTAGTTAATTGTGGACATCGTTCTTTTTTTTCCAGAAATAAAGGGAGCAATTACACAGTGGCGGCACTGGATTGAATTGAATTGTCTTCAATTATTTGTATTTAATTTACTTGTAGTCATTTGAATTAGTTTTAGTTGGTTAGGATATTTTTAAAAACTGAATTGAATTTGTGATATAGTTTTAAGCATATATATTAAATTAAAATTTTGTATTTGAATTTATAAAAGTTTAGGTTTACTTTTACTAACGGCACCCCCTTTCGTTTGAACTCAGATCTCATAACTAGATTGGACTTGAAATCATACACAAATCGACGAAATTCAGCTTCAAAATTGAAAACAGTTTTTGACAAATCAATAATCACACATTAAGTCAAGTTCCATTTCCTTATTCTGGGTAGTTATTTTCCTTTTTCTTTTGCAAATTTTATGATATGATTGTGGAGTTCCCAAACTACAAAAGGTAAATATTGTAAGTTGACCTTAATACCTAATCTTCTTGTGTTAACTGAACTTTATAAGCCTTAAGACCCAAATATTTATGCAAAATACGGTGTAATGACGTTTGTGGAATGCCTAATTCCAAAGAACGACGAGGAATGGACCAACCTGGGTTTTCTTCAACACTTTCGGCTATAGCAGCAATATTCTCGGCTGTTCTTGAGCGACGTGCACGGGTTTTATTCTTCACATCACTAACTTGTCCCGACAGCTTGAATTTTTCTACCAATTTCTGTATTGCGTTCCGACAAGGTGCTTCACGACGACCCAAAAATGTTCGAGTTTTTTATTAATGGCGTGGTTTCTACTTGTCAAATGTCAAAAAATGACAGCTCCAAAAGTGACATCTACCGAAATAGCGGGCTAATTAAAATAACACCTCTTATTGGAAAACTTTTACAATGCGTGGTAAAACATGGATTTTTGTGTTTGCTTCCCACTCTTGCATTTGAAAATTAATGCTTGCAAAAACGTTTCTTCTCTTCCATTCATTTGACGACATAAGCACGAGCTTATGTGTAGTAACATAGATGGCGCAAGAACTAGATCTCGCATGGCATACTAGAGCAGAGTATACAGATTGTGAAATGGGTAGTGCATTCTGGAATGGGCCACAACATGGTTTACAATATACCGAGAGCAAATGTTTCTTCAACAGCAGTTTTGTATTCGTTTAATCGACCTCCTCAACACTTCAGATACGAAAAAATATGAATCACTCGACGTGTACATCATTTCAAATGTTGTGGTCCTTTTCGGAATGGGCCACCCAGCCATATAAATTTTGCATACTTTTTTGGTACTGCATGCGACATCTAACTCTTATGCCATCTATGGTAGTAGTTAATCAGCAAAAAGCCACGTAGTAATACTTCAGGTGTATTCTGCACAATTTAGAACCATGTAGGGGAATTTAGAACAAAACAGCTATAAACTGTAACTCATACTTTCAGTATTGAAAGAAATATTTTATATTATTTATGATGTGAATTTGCACATATAAAAAAAAACAACAAATTACAAACCAATTGAAAATGCAAGAATGCACATTTTGCATTATTGCAATATTCACATCTTTCTGCCGTAGTTAAGCACATACATAAGTGCAAATAAGCGATTTGGTTCAACGTGCCCCAAATCACGGGCATGCAATGTACGAACCATAATTAAGTTTAGGTTGGCATATTTAATTTAATATAAGTAAGCTAGAATAGTTCAATATAGACAAGTTGTTAGTTAGTCTTATCAAAGAATAGACCGTGTATTTCTTCTTTTCTTAGGCATCTTCTAGTATAGCTGCGCCTATAAAGAGATCTGCTCACTGAGCTTCTTTTAGGAGATCTGCTTTATTAACTCTCTCACTACCGAATTTTTTTTGAGGTGGTCTAAAATTTTGTTTTTTAGTTTAATTTTTACAAATATGTCAGAAAAATGTCGTCTGCTTTAAAGATTTTTTCCAAAAATTGGACTTTAGTCTCAGTTTTGTGATATGTTCATTAGAGGGGACAAAGTGAGTAGGAGGTACCAAAATGCTAAAAAGTAAACCACCAGATTTTTCTAAATATAATTTACTTGTATTTATTAAAACAAAAACAAAACTAAAAATGTTCAACAGTTTTCAAATCATCCAACCATTAATCTATCTCCTGTTGCATTTCCTTGGACGTCAAAGATTGCTTTATTGAACGATCAATCAAAAAAAAAAACAAAAAACAATCAAAATTGAGAAAAGCCGCTGAAATTCCATAAAAAACGAACAATAAAAGAGAATAAGGTAAATGGACGAGTGAAGCGTATACGCTCATCGAAAAAAATGCACTGTAGATGTCATTGAAGTCATTTGAGATTAAAAGGGGGCCATTTACCCAGCAGGGGTCATATTACCTCTGTTAAATTAAAAAAAAAAACATTTATTTATGCTTCACCAATAATCAAATTTAAATATCCTACAAAAAAAAAAAACAAGAAATAAAAATTTTAATTTCCTAAAAGATAAATTTTCATAAAATATCAAAAGGTAAAAGTCTTGGGTTTAAGATGCCAAGAATTAGAAAATCAAAAACACTTCAACCTTTATCACGTTACTTATAGAAAATAATTAAGTAATTAAATAAAATTCCACAAATATACAAATCTCTCATTTAACAAATCTTTAAAAACCGCACATAACCTCAAAAACCCATTAGAAATTACATGGTCTTCCTCTTTCAGGGTACCTACAGAATTTGGAAGTAACCCCGCACCAATATACATTTCTGTACATGTAGAATTATGCAGTGAACTTTACTTCTCCTGTGGGTTAATGTTTGCTTATAAAGTAAGCGTCACATTTAAGGTAATTACCTGCGATTAAAAGAAAATTACTACGAAGCTTAGAAAATATTTCTGAAAGCAGGTCAAGTGTCACAGTCAGGTGAGGTTGAGTTAACGGCAGCGCGATTATGCAAAAATATTATAGAAAACGGGCGGATTGTGGTGGAAAAGTAAAATGATGATGATGATGATGAAGAGCAGTAGGTGTAGGAGGAGAAGTGGCAGGGAGATTGGTAGGAGAAAAGCGGAATATTTCTGTCGCTTTTCCAACTAAAGACGGCTGAAAATGAAAACTTCTGAAAATACTCGGAATACTGTGGAATATTGTAAAAGAGAAAATAAACAAAACTTGAGACATCTTAAACGGGGGATGTTGAAAACCACTTAGCAAAAATATAGTAGAACAGGAACAGAGCGATGAAAATATAGACCTCTAAATAAAAAAAAAAAAAAACGAAAAAAAAAAAAAGGTATTCAGCCATACCTTTATCGTTATGAGAACTTTTCATTAATAATAACCAACCAATGCAGCTCAACTTTATATAGAGAGGTTTGTAAAAGTCTCACCAAAGCGTAAATTGGATTCTGCTTAGAGGAAAAGTGTATTTACGTGTAAAGTTAATTCATAAAAAATTAATAGGGTCATAAATAAATAAATAAATAAATAAATACATCGAAGAAAAATACTTTTATCGAGATGAAGTTTCATCCTGGGAATCTTTTAGTCAGTTCTACAGTTTGTTTTTTTTTTTTCTTTACAGGGATATTCTTTTATTATCTTCGACATTTTGAAGAATCTTTGAAAGGAAGGTTCACCCTAATGATAAAAGAAAAGTTTCCCAGTTTTCCCATATTTCTACTTTTTCTGTCTCTCTCTCTCTCTCGCTCTGTCTCTCTCTCTCTCTCTCCACACTGCTGCTTGTATTTTTGTTTAATTTTTTTTTTATTCCCGCATACATAAGTGACATAAATATATTTGCATAGACATATCTCGTCTCCTGTAATAAAGAGAACCCTGCTCGAACTTTGTAGACGGAATTAGAATCTCCTAGGACATTTTTACGGTTAACTGCACTCCATGAATATTCTTTTCTTTCGTTTTATTTTTTTCTGCTATTTTCTTCTTCAAGAATGGCAAGGGGAGGCTTAATTTAGACCTAATGTTTTTTTTTCTCCTTTTTTTTTTGTTTTTTTTTTTTTTTTTTTTTTGTAGTATATTATAGTACTCGTTGACTTTTGTCCAAAAATACCTATATACCTTAGGAAGGAAAGGATTTTCCTTTTGGAAGAATTAGTTCGGGTTCTCTTATTTCAGTGACAGAACATTATTGTTGTCCCCCATTCTGTTTCTTTTCTTCTTTCATTTCTATCGTCGACGGCTATGGAGTTAGGTTTTGTGGGTGTTGTGTGTTAACAAAGCAGAAAGAGAACTTGTTTTTTTTTTTTTACATTTTTATTCTGTCGTAATTTGTAAAGTGTAACATTTTACAGGAATCTTTTTTTATGCAGTTCTAGTCTAATAGCGGCTAATTAGATACTCTTAGTTGAGCTATTTAGATTTGGTATTGTTTGTTTTTAACGTAAATTAAATTAAATTTAATATTGTTAGATGTTGGATTTTTTTATATAGGAATAATTTAATACCTGTATAGTTTTTTTGTTTTTCGATTTAATAACCGTCATATTAATTTGGTGATATTTTTAGCAGTTGATGGTGAAACAAGTCACCAAACAACTAATGATAATGGTAAAGAAGCAACAGTATTAAGTAGTACCTAATTGAAAATCAAAAAGGAAATTAATATATACATAGTGTTTCATAATTGACGCACCTAGCTCAAGGGTTTGATAGCTTAGGTGGAGACAAGCAAAAAATTATAAGGTGACGGGGGGGGGGGATATGACGTGTCGTTTCGGTGGTAGGTGGGCTTAAGAAGTTTATGACATCTTCCACTTTACACCCTGTAACTATCTTGATATACACCCTATCAAGGTGGGATTCATTCTTGAGCTAGGTGCACCAATTATGAAGCACCCTGTATAAAAAAAAACAATGCGGGAAAGTGCAAGTCGAACTCACACATGAAGGGGTGAGTACCATCGTACAAAATTTAGTATTATGTACTTTTTATTTATTTTTTCAAATAATGATAAGAACTCCAAAGTGCGTATCTTCTAAGTCAGTTGATGGGAGTAAGTTCAAGCCTGAAAAAGATAAAGAAATTGGGTGCCATGTGATCTTTTGTTCCACACAGGGTAGGTCACGAAACCTAGCTCACAAAGAAAAAAAAAAAAAAAACGTAATTGTATGCGAAATGTTTTAATAAAACGTTATAAAAACGTAGGTAATCCAAAAGAATGGAGCGAATTGCTACCGCCACTAAGCCATCGTTTACCCATACCCAAAGGTAATGGATATATGATTATATATATAGTAAAAAAAAGTGCTTTTATATTATTTATGTATTTTTGTGAAAATTTAAAATAGGTACTCAACTTTCACTGCATGGCTCTTCCTGTCACGTTGCAGTAAAATGAATAAAACCTTTCTGTTTTTCACGCGAAGTTCATGCCACCTTATCCTTCCTCTTCTTTTTAACTTTATTTATTAATCTTTATTTTTTAACTTCCCCGATAACACAGAACATGTTCTGACCAATTTCTTGATATCTTCCACAACATATGAGAACATGTTCTCTGACTACACTTATTGATATCAAAAAACATATTCTTTCCATATTCATTTTATAAGACGTATGTCCGCCCTGCCGAGCGAAATCTTTGGACGTCGGTCAAAAATGAACGTGTGATAATCGGTGCGTATCCGAAATAACATATTCAGAACGTATTCAAAAGGATATTAAATATGTATCGATGAAACCCATTTTCGGGACGTTTTCAAATGAATATAAAATTGAAAAGAGCATAAAAGTGAAATTTGTATACTTTATTTGATTTATTTAAAATAAAAATTTATACAATAAACAAAAATTATTCAATAAAAATATAACATATAACAAAAAAATAACAAAAAACAAGCAGAGTTCTGGCATCTTGTGGCCGAGGCAGTTGATGTTTTTCAAATATTTTTAAAAGTTCCGTTAATGCTTATGGGAAATTTGATTCTGGATGCTTCATATACGAATTTCATGCTCCAGTGACTGTGGTTCTAACATTTCAACTTTGCTTTGTATATATTCATAATCATCATCACCACCACCATTACTGCAGCTAGCATCTCTTTTTGAAAAATCTCTACAGGGAGTTGGATTTTAAAAGTCATTGTCGATTTTATCACTTTCCAAAAACTCTCGAAAGCCTTTATAGGGAGTTTGATTTAAAATACCATTATCCTTTGGAGATTGGGAGGAAACGTCACTGTGAAGTTGTCTTCTTTGAGAAACTATTATTCGCAGATGACGTTTGCTCACACCACAAATTTTAGTCCGATTCATTATTACACTTTATTCTGTGTACTTAAAAACATGAACTTTTGTTATAATATTTACTTTTTACTTAATAATTCGGAACCATACAACACTAGAAATATTGTGCAGTTAGAATCCTAAGGTCACGAATTTTCCATAAATTAGTGAAACTCACCTTAATTAAATTATAATCAAATTTAAAAAAATATTACTTATATATTTTCCACTTTTAAGCTTTAAAACAATACCTACAAAAATTACGCACTAGAAACCACCACATACAGGACATCAGAACTGACTGAGAACATTAACTGAGATTAAGTTTCGAAACGAAAATTTGATATAAAATAATGTATCGGAAGCGTATCATTTTTATGTCCGACGATACACAAAGCCGAACGCTGCTGCACCGAGGCACGAACGAAAATTCGATTTGCCATAATTCATGTTAAAAATATATTCTATTCATATCCAGTGGAATAATTTTACCGAAATTGAACGAAGTTTACCGATTTGGAACCGATCGTCTGTGTCCAAAAGTATCTCTTTAGAGCATGTTCCATTTTATTATCAGGGTTGTTCACGTTTTTACTTTTGACTTTTAACCAAAACCTTAGTTCTTTATTTAAAAATGGTTTCTCTTATTTATGTGTTTGTACCACAGACAAGAAATACCCAGATATCGACAGTAGTACTAAGAACGTGATGTAGGGAAGAGCTCATAGCAAACCTCAATAACTCACTGATCTCGGCTAAATATATCATGAGCACGAACCAAAAATGTTTTTCAATATAAGCGAAAATTCATTTCTTTCTTAGAATTTAAATCGGCCATATTTCTTCAGAGTTCCTTGGGCTTATTGGGGGCTACACTCAGAGAAAAAAATTATCAAATCAACTAAAACTGATGTACATTCAACAATTTACAGCATTGATTTTCAGCCAAACGAAAAATAGTCAAAATGATCTTTATCTATTATAAACGAATACGTTTCGATTTTATAAAAGCAACAATTAATTTGTTAATTTGAATAGTTCAAGATTCTGGTATATTTGACAATTTTGTTGTACTTCTTCAATTGTAAAATACAATAATAAATAGCTAATTTTACAATCCAGTTATCTTCACAAACAACTAGTAATTATTACTATTGAGGTTTATTTAATTAGCTTTTTAAGCCGCCATTTATGAAAAATTACTGCGAATTTCTAGCCGAGGTGCTCCGTTATATGGTATTTCGTCTATAGACGATTTTAGTTTTTAGTGCTTGTAAGCAGATTTCAACGAAAAAAGTAAGTATACTACGCCATAAAAGAAGTGGAAATAAAAGTCTATCAAATAGTTTTATTTGAATATAGAAAAAATCACAATTTTTGTTTATTTAAAACAAATCACATATATACTTATATTTAGAAAGTACAGATACATAATTAAAAGTTTAGTTACATAAAGAAAAATGGTACAGTAATAGTAAATAATAAATTGTAAAATCAATACCTATAAAAAGGTTGTAACTAATCTCAAATTTAGTCTTTTCTATTTTATTACGGTTATACAATAACTATAACTTGAACAAAAAAGACTTTAAAAATGGTAATTGAAAATTAATAGAACAAGAAACTTACATTTTTCAAATAAACATAATTAATAAAACAAACATTTTCGATTTCAATTATTTCAAAAGGTCTTACTCTAACATATAAATCTCCATTATTAATTCTATGAATACAAGATCGTGGATATCTAAATTCTTCCACATTAAATAAGTGAAAAGAATTATTTATTTTTTTACCAATTTTGTAAGAATTAAATTGTTCATCGTTACCCAATATCTCGTATGTAGAACAAATTATAATTAAATGCTGATTTAAAATAAATAAGCATTCTATTTTGATAATCGCTTCTAATGTGATTTCTTTAAAAATGTAGTAATTTTTACTGTATTTAGTTCCTTTATAATCAATTGATAACAGTTCAAAGACGGATACATCATTATCTAATATTCTTTTCGATTCAGATCTAAGCAAAATAAAACAAGCCAACTCCTTGACTTTGCATTTCGAAAGATGTAAGTTTGACATAGTATTTAAAACATGCCTATTTTTTATCAGGCTAGCCCGAGAATTTCATACTAAATTTCATTGCAATAGAATAAGAAACATTAATACGGGATGTTATTACTTTTGCGTAAGCTTTTGAATCGAAATTACCACAAATATTTAATTGGACCTGATTCTGTTGTTATACGACTATAATGTGTCATAAAATGATGTTTGGGCTTTATTGTTTTTTAAAATTTTTGGTAGAAAAGCTCATTGTGACGGGAAACTAACATATCCAAATGTGTTATCATTCTAACTGGTATTGTCCATATGTTGAGCAAAATTACTGCTCATCGTCATTGCTGCACTGGAATTTGAATCCATTTGGAAATTTGGTATATGGACAAAACACGATAAACTGATCACTTTCACAATATTCTTCAAAGTTTGAAGGTATACTTAAGTATATCACTTCTAATAACTCTTCAAAAAAAAAAAAGAAATAACTTTTTATAATAATAAACTTGCGGCAGAACATACATTCGTATTTTTTTTTTTTTTTTTATATTATTAAGCCAAGCTCAGGGGATACCCTATGATGCAAAGCACAGCGTGGCAGGAAGGAGATAGGGAACGGATTAAGGGATATGAGGAGAGCAAGGTGCCGATGAATGTCGCCCTTAAACTTTTGCAGGTTGTATGCCGGAGGAAAGACAGAAGATGGTAGACTGTTCCACATTCGCACAGTTCGGGATAAGAAAGCATCACGGAATATTAGTGTACGGCCGAAGGTAATTTGAAGGGTAAAAGGATGAGCGCGGGATGCAGCGCGAGTATTGCATGCAGAAATTATTCTACAAGGGATCAGACTAGATATTTCATCAGAACATTGGCCATGCATATAGCGATAAAGGAGCGAAAGGCATCCAACATTACGACGGTGCTCGAGCGAGTCGATATGACGAGTAATTGCCACATCGCCAATGAGCTTGCAGGCTCTCTTTTGGACAATATCCAATGAAGCTAAGGCTGTGCGACCAGCCCCGGCCCAGACATGGGAATTGTATTCCATTCTAGGTCTAATGTAGGACTTGTAGAGGAGCGCTATATTTGATGGGCTGAAATATTTCTTACACCTTTTAAAAAAACCAAGACATTTTGGTGCTTCGTTGGCAACCGAGAAGATGTGATCTGCCCAGCTTAACTTACTGGAAGTATTAATGCCAAGAATGCTTAGTGACGGTGAATCAGAAATTAATGCACCATCAAACGAAACGGCAGTGGTTAAGTGATGGTCTTGTTTTAATGAGATGAGACAGCTTTGGGTCTTAGATGCATTGAATTCGACGCGATTCACCTTGCCCCAAGCGAGAATATTGTCAAGATCGTTATTCAATGATCTAATCATGCAGTCTCGTTTAACACATGCGGTGTTCCCTCTGGAATCCGGAAGGGTGTCAAAGGAGTATGCGAAATCAAGGGTACTGTTATCAGCAAAGCTATGGATAGCATTGAAAGTAAGGGAAAGCAGATCATTAATGAAGATTAGAAATAGAGTCGGACAAATAACAGAGCCCTGGGGGACACCGCATTAATAGGATGAAGATCAGATATAACGCCATCTAATACAACTCGTATTTGGCGACTAGATAAAAAACTTTCAATCCATAATAGAAGAGGAGGGGAAAGACCAAGTGCTTTGAGTTTGGCTAAAAGGGCTGGATGCCAGACTCTATCAAAGGCCTTTGAAATATCTAGAGCAAAGATTTTGGACTCACCAAAATTGTGAAGACTACGATTCCAAAGTTCCGTAAGAAAAGTCAGCAAGTCTCCAGATGAGCGTCCGTGCCGGAAGCCGTATTGGCGATCGTTGATGAGCTGATTGGTTTCCAGATACTTCATTAATTTGGAGTTAATGATAGATTCAAAAAACTTTGAAAACATCGAAGTGATTGCAATTGGTCGATAATTTGAGGGATCGCTACCCTCTCCTTTCTTGGGAATAGGCTGAACGTGAGCTAGTTTCCAAGCAGTTGGAAATTTTCTTGTCGAATAGGACAGGTAGAATTGTTTGCGCAGAGGTTTAGCCCAGGATGAGGCACAGCTTTTATTTAATAAGGGCGAGAAACCATCAGGGCCTGCGGCTTTAGAGACGCTGATT
>OZ002742.1:52088358-52137519 GCA_963924295.1 Dioctria rufipes
TAATGTGGATTTGTCAATTTTACGATTTTGTAATTGATTCTGCCTTTTTAATACAGAGTAAATTCAACATTTTATTCGTATTTTTCGTGCCTCGTAGTAAATTTGTGACCCTTTTACAATTAAATTGTAGATCTTACCAGTGGCAAATAAACTCAGAGTTTAACGATTCTGTAATTAAATTTACAATCCTCTGAAATGAATTTTTATTCAAAAAAGCGAATGTAAAAATTATTCTGATGTTCAATTCTACTATTTCTTATTATTTTTACAAAAAGTCTTTGTTAGAAGTGTTTTTCATACTGATGTAGCAAAATAATCTAGTTTTGTATCTTTAACAATTCCAATCTGTAATTTTTACAATTATTTTTCTCTGAGTGTATAGAAGGTCCGAGAAAATTCTGTCTACCATCTTGCGTGATGAGCTGGTTGTGAGGGGTGTGTGTGTGGAAGTAAACAGTAATGAAAGATTTACTTCTTTTAATAGGTAATAAGTTAAGTGAATAAGTTAATAAGCATACAAAATGACAAACTTTAACGAAATTTATTGGCATGGGTACAAATCGCACATCTAGAGAAATATCGCCTAAGCGGCTATCACTAAACGGCACAATCAAATTAGATTTTGTATTTTTTGGTTTCAGTATTTAAGAAAATTGCAAATTTTAACCAAAAATGGACTCGAAAGATATATATATATATTTACAATAATTTTGATGCATCTACTACAATAAAACCAAATATCTGGAGGAAAATCCCTGCCCTGTTCGCACGGGCCTGAGTGACAGTGATTAAAAATAAATTGAACTGAATAAGTTTTTATAAGTGGAATGTAATTTTCTCTCATAAATTTTATAAGTAATACATTAATTAATTAATTAGTTTAGCTAATGTTTGGCGTTTTATAGAAATACATATAACAGGAATACTTATCATTTACACTTACCCAGCAGGCATCATTATATTAAAAAAATCAATTAATTGTTTCATTGGACTGCTTTGAGTAATATTAACTTACATTTTGCAGCAATAAACATAGCATTAAGAAAATTATTATTACAACAACAAAACTCTTACAAGATCTCAGATATTTTAGCAATTACTTACATACATATAATGTGAATGTTTTTTTTTTACCTGAACTATCGCAGTCATACGAGTTTTTCCTCAACAATATTTCTTTCACTCCCCTCCCAACAGGATAGAAATCAAGACGTGTACTTACATAATCACATAAAGTAAAATCACATTTGGGCAAGAGTTTCAACTGTCATCACAACTTTTTAATATCTCTAATAGAATTAAGGGGAAACATCTTTAGATATTACTTCGGGCCATAATTTCCGTAGAAGGGTAGAGCAAAAAAAAAAAAAAGAAGTAGAGCTGAAGTTGAGAGAGAGGATAATATTGAACCCAAAGGGTTATCCCCAGTTGAAAATTCATGAAATGGAAGAAAAAGTTTATGGCAAGGGGTGGGTGGGGGAAATGTTTTTTAACAATTTATTAAGTAAAACTCATTTTGTCCAAGGGGTTTTTTTTTTTTTTAATTTGACCAAGTTAGTCTCTTCATGCTTTCCTGTTTAGTGCTTGTCTTGTACTTTTATACTTTTTCTGTTTTTTTTTTGCTTTTCTTTTTTTTTTTGATTATTATTAAATGAAAGGCATCCAAGGGTATCACTCTAAAGAATAAAAGCTTTGAAAATACTTTTCAATATTGTAAGTGTAAATGTTTATATATCTACTCGAAATTTTTTATTATTTGAAATTTTCTCTAGAAACTTCTTTTCATTGGTGGTTGTGGTCTGAATTTTTTTTTTTTTTTTAATAGCTCTCAACTTTTAAGTTTCCTTCGAATATTAGAATTTGATGTTATTTTTAGATTTTCCTCTCATGGTAAAAAAGAAAATAGTGTTAAAATTGTTTTAGTTATAGTGAAACTAGATAAACGTGTATGAAGAACTAGAACGTACTGAGGAAACATTTCATATTAGATTTTCCTTAATGTTTAGATGGTGTTTTAAAAATGCTAGTAAATATTTTGAGAGGTGAAAATATGGACACTTTGCAGCAAAAAAGTGTATACCTACCAAATTTGTTTTTTTAGATATTTTCAATAGATTTGATGGATATACTATCTCTATCGTGTGTTTAGTGGTTACATCAATGCATCATAAGCTACAGAAGCCATGGCTTAGGGCCCACAGTTTCTTCGGGGGTAAAAAAAAAAAAAAACAATTGTCCGAGTGAGCAATTGTCATATATACTAAAATATACTGAAGCATTATTTGTCCCAATACTATAAAGGGGATTCACCTGTGTTGCTCCGCTACTCTCGAAATGCGCTGACCTTTTGTAGTACAGTGTGCTTCTTTGATAAGTTAATAATTGTTGACATTATTTGGGAATCAGTTTTTTTTTTTGTAGAGTTACATTCCAGGTAAGCGCATTTTACACAAGTGCGCGAATAATCTTCCTAACGCAAGAATATAATAAAAGATAAAAATGAATTGAGAGCAACAATAACTCAAGATAAATTATGTTCCTTCAGTGTCATGTGCATAGAAAGTGACAAACTACGCAGTTTATCATTTGAGATGATGTGATTGTTCTGGCAAAAGTAATAAAGAAAATATTTTAGTTTAATATAATTCCTAAATCCTTATAGTATGTTTCAAAAGATTAGATAATAAGCCTTTTTAAATTGTGCCTTTTAAAAGAACTTTTGGTTCTTTTTACCAAAGTTTATATTTTTAAATGTGTTATGAATAAAAATAATTTTAAGTTAAAGATTTATTATTTCACTATGTATATACGTCTTAATTTTATTTCAGTTTAATCCTCTGAGTATCCGAAAAGTACTGGCATATAATATCTGAACTTATAAAGGGCTAAATATTTCAAAAGGCTTAAGGCCTATTCAAGTCTGAATCCGGCTCTGATTACAACTAATGAATATTTTGGTAAATAGATGGCCAGGAAATAGACTGTGCAATCGTAATTCGGTATAAAAAAAAAAGAAAAAAGAAAAAAAGAAGAAAAAAAATGAAATTTGTTCAAAATGACAGATTCGCCTTTATATGTATATCGCTCAACGGCTCCAATAGTTGCACAATTCAAAAATCAGAGTTTCGAGATAATCGACCTAACGAGTTACTTAAATATAATAGGTAAATTATAAATAATATAAATAATAGCTAAATTATAATGATACGGGACGTTTTGACCATGAGTTGGGGCGAAATTCAATAGTTTTAATAATAAAATTATTTTAGAAAAGAAAAGAATCATTACTGACACTTGTGCCGTCTTAATTCCGGAATTTAACCAGACTAACATTACGCCGGTTTCGAAGAGTATAAAATTTTAACTTGAGTTCAGGTATTGGCACAAATTTACCGAATTTTGAGCTGTACCAATGTTGCAGCCGTTGAGCGATATATTTATTTGGCACACCTATTTTCGCTTCCAATCTATGTTTGTAGTACATACACGTTTCTCAATCGGTTTGATTCGCTTTAATTTTAGTTAATATTATTTTTGAAATTTTATATCTGGAACTTTACCCATTGTTTGTTTTAAAATTTATTTTTTAAATTCATAGTTTGAGCGAGTTTTTTTTTTTTTTTTTTTACTAAGGTTGGGTAAAGAAAGCTCGATTTGAAAACTCAATAAGAGTATTGTGGAAAATATAATCGCGACAAACTAAATCCCGTAATTAACCCAAATTATATATAATAATAACAATAATAAAAAAAAATAAATTTCATCCATTACTATACTTCATGATTTTGTACTTCATCAATTTTACTTTTAAGATATCCAGAGCTTTGTACATCGCGCAAATGTCCACAAACTACAATATCAGGACACGAACACATGGAGGAGAGTTGGCGACCGACTGACGTGTATATATATATGCACAGGAATACACAGCAGCTCATGGAAGTATATTCGTTTACAACAGAAATAAAAGGAAAAAAAAGGTCCGGATTCATTGACAGCGCGCCACTTGCGGAAGGTTAAATTTTTGCTAAAAGAAAAGAGTAGCAGTTGTATAGTATTGTATAAAGCTTCCGTACTCTTCTCTTTTACCCAATTCAGTCCAGTTTGAGAAGTAACGAGTAAAAAGGCAAGAATTTGTCTAACGCCAATTCTTATGATACCCTAGGTCAGGGGTTGGCAAGCTGCGGCTCGCGAGCCGCATTCGGCTCAATAGAATCATACTTGTAGCTCTTGAGTATTTTAATAGCTAATATTGAAAAACTGTAATATTGCAATTGCCAAACAAATATAATAATCCTGCTCACACATCAAAATCCGCGGCAGATCATTGCTTGTAAACCCAGTTTAGCTAACCATACTCTCCACACTCAAAACCAAAGTGAATAGAAACAGATCCGTTACCAGCACACTAGAAGAACATTCGTGAGCTTTGGAAATCAGCGCCTTTTAGTAGTGAGCCTTACAAATTTTCTGTAAAAACCCATTATGCAATGCGGGGAATTTCAGCGTAATATTTGTTTACTACCACTTCCAATTTGTTCGAATCGAAAAGACCTTAAAAAAGCGCTCGTTAATTTGAAATTTCTTAATTTGAAACAATTTAATTTCAGTTACCTTTAACTTCTATTAATTTTCTCGTTCAAACTAATTCAAATGATCCGATAAAAGAATTCAATCGAATTATTTTAACATTTTGTGCGAAATTAACTGAAATCAAAGGAGACTAAAACGAATTCGCGAGAGTCTTAGGTAACTTCTAAAAAAACTTTGTATTCAAGTTCGATTTTTTAAGCTCTTTTTGCTTCGACTCGAACGGATTCAATAATAGAACCCACTTCCATCTTCTTAATCGTATCGTTGTTGTAATATTAACAGTAAGCCACTAGTGACGAAGGTGTGCGAGTTGAATTTCACACCATTCCCATCTATTGATAGAGCTCAATTTGAGTTACAGTTGTTAGATTTGAAAAACAAAGATATATGGACAGAAAAGTTCACAAATTTTCAGTCCGAACTAAAAAATTTAATTAGAGAGAAATGAAAATGGCTATCAGACACCAGTGGACGGATTTTTCAAAATATAGGAAGGAGGAAGACATTATATTTGAACATGGAACTGACTTTCCTCATTTTTATGATCAAGTGAAAACATATATTTGGCATCTTGACAATTTTCGGATCTGCATACTACTGTGAACAATTATTTTCAAATATGACGATTATTAAAAATAAATTAAGAACTTCGCTTAATGACGACAGCCTCGAAATTTGCATGAAATTAAAAACTTCTGAATATTCATCAAATTTGTAAAAACTTTGTGTCTGGACACAATCCCAAAAATCTCACTAATATTAAATATTTGCGTTTACAACATTTTTTACATTTAATTTGTATTTTAAGCAAAGCTATATGCATAACCTACTGAAATTAAGTTATACAAAAAGTTTTTTCAATTTTCTTAAATACGTTGACTTATATGTTCTGTTAGTATGCACAATAGAATGTTTTGATTTCAGAATAAATTCATGTTTTACAGCAGATAACGGTTATATTAATTTTTGTAATACATATTACCGATGGATATACTTATATTTGGCTCTTTAAAAAAATTATTTATCACATCAGGAAAAAAGTGGCTCATAACTCAATAAAGGTTGCCGACCCCTGCCCTAGGTGAATGCTATATACAAATTCGTATGGTCATCCATCAGTGCAAGTTTAATTTTTCAAATTGTTTTTCGCATCTATTTCTAGAGTGGTTCGTCGGACAGTAAAAATAATTATAACCGATTTCGTAGGACTTTGTCCTCAGTAGAAGTACAATAAAAAAATTGTGATAATGTGAAAGCGTACGCATACGTAAGCAACTAAACTTTTTTGTAATACTCAATTTAGTTCAGTTTTTGAAATTTTATTTGATATTTTTATAAAATCATTGTTTTTATAAAATTACCGCGTTCTCAGGTAAATATCTGGTGAAAAATATAATTTTTGTATGGAAACCATATGAATGAGTTACCTGATTTGTCGTAAGTCTGCAATTTGTTTAACCCGGCGTCAATGGCGCTGGGTCATATTGACCCGAGGAAATTTTATACGGTGATATTTTTTGTTCACGCAAACAGTTAAACCCTCTATTCGTACCGCCAGGGCTGCGATACACCCGTGTGTCAAATCAAAACGGGTAAATATGATCCAGCGTCAAAAAGTTAAAAAAGAAAATTATCAAAGTTGATTTTGCATGTGTTATTGAGGAAGCCAATAAAAGTTTGATTTATAGAATAAATTAGTATTATTTTTATTTTACCACATATGGAAAGAACCCTTATTAAATAAATACTTATTAAATTTAAAGTAAGTCTTTTAATTTGGTGATAATCTGTTGTACAATCCGGGTCATAATGACTCGACGTCATCGTCCGCGCTATTATTTTCACGTAATTTGTGCGGGGTTAAAATAGCTGTGTGGAAAATTTCAGATCTCTAAGTGACCGCGTTCTCGAGTTATCGTGCGAAATGACAGACATTTGGACAGTCAGACATTCAGGAAAACAGATCGGCAGGTAGACGAATTTCATGTGGGGTTTAACAAAAAAAAAAACAAAAAACCAAGAACAAAAAAACGCTGCCAAGGATTGTTATCACTGTTAGTCGGATGATCGATTACGAATTTGTTTGGTTATGTTCATAGAGGGATAGCAGTGATTTTTTGTAGTGACAATGACAATAGAGTTCAACCAGAATGAATGAATTTAGAATGCAAAGATTAAGTCGATATGATTTATATTTACGGTGTAGTCTAGAAGCAGTAAGAAATTTTCAATTTTTATTGATGTAGCAGATGCAGATTATAAAATATATTCCAAGTTAATGCAAACAGAAGCATTGATTCCATATTTGCTAATGATGAAGATCGAATTCTACAAATTGTGTGAAAGAATCAATCACCGTAAAATTTACGGCATTACCTTATGTTTAGGTACGCCTACAACAACTGTTTAGAAAATTATCCTTATGATCCCGATTACTTTTACTGATGAGAAAAGGAGACGATTAAGTTTTGGTTACTGGATTGTGAAGCAAGACACTCAGGACAATAGTTATCTACAATGCTCCAGGTCAATACATTTTAGACTTGCACTTCCACCGTTGGCACTATCGATGAAGACCACCCAGGAAATTGACGCCATCGAAGTAAACTGAACAGTTTCCTGATCCGAACAATTCGACTAGTTGATCAGAGCAGTTTTGTTCCTGTCAGCATATGTATGTGCCAAACTATGTGCTAGCAGACAAAGTTAATGACTTGAAATCTAATGGCCGTTTAGGAGTTAAGAAAAGAAAATTTTGATATTAATATTCCCCTCCTTCATATCACTATTCACCTTTTTATATCCCAGCTAAAATCTCATTGGGAACGGTTGAACAATGCAACCTGCTGTTTTACTGCGCGCAGTTCAGAAGCTGCGCGCAGCTTTTGTTTTCAGTAGTCTCCAGTTAAACTCTGAAGCGCTTGGTCGACAAAAAAATTCGCGAGCATAAATTAAAAAAAAATTGACCCCATGTAGTTCGATGATTCACAGCTTCAAACTGCCGCTTGTGTAGAATTTGACTAAACTGTTGCAATAAAAAGCTACCGCATCAGCTTTCCACAATCTTTGCTATGTTGTACTCGTAATGTGACTTCCTCAAATTAAATTTCTAGCTGTTGTGCAATGTGTTCTAATGCATATTTTCGTTTATTTTGTACATAGTTAGTAATAATCGCTTCGGACATAGACATGCATTCTTTCGCATCCATCAACTCGATCAAGCGAAAAAATTGCACCTTTTTTCAACTTACTTACGCCAAGTGCGAGCCGAACTTCCACACGAAGGGTTGCGTACCATCGTACAAAATTTAACACTATGTATACCCCAAAAAAAAACACGTTTCTTGTATGGGGCTCCCTTTAATTTTTCATTTTGTTTTATTTTTATTATTTTCAATTATAGCGGCAATAGAAATACAAACTCTGTGAAAATGGCAACTGTTTATCTATTACGGTTCATGAGATACGGACGGACGGACATCTGAGTTTTAGTAATAGGGTTCCCGTTTTTACCCTTAGGGTACAGAACCCTAAAAAAGCAGGTATGAATTTTGAAGAGTTCAAAAATTAAAATTTGGTTATTTACAGCACAAACTTAAGGTTGAATGGAAGAAAATAAAGCTCTCGACTCCGAGCTTTTAAAATTTTGATTATATAGTAGTAGCGTGAGCCCTCCCTAGTAGAAATTGCTTAGAGTTTTACGTTGTCTCTTGTTCCGCAAGGGGCAATTAATATGTAAACCAATACTAATTTGACTGAAAAGCATCAATGTGTCTGCAATTCATGAAGAAACGTAGAGAAAATTAAGTCAAAATGAACCTTCTGATGAGCATTCATCAAATCTGATTGAGGAGCTCATTGGATATCATGTAACTGCTCCCTATATATACTAAACCAGCAAAAAATAAATATTAATTATTTTCCTAACATTGTCAGATGACATTTCTCCTAGAAAAATTTGAATTTATTTTTGTGAGTTATTTATTTAAATTTTTACAATATTTATTTTAAATAAATTTTTTGATTTGTTTTTCAGCGGAAAGACTATCTCCCATATGCTGAACAAAACATTATACCCAAAGCCTTACGCCTCCGTGTCTCAGAATTTGATTTGCAACTCTAATTTGATTTCGGAAAATTATATGAAACCAATCATAAAATCAGATTCTCATTTATGATTTCATCACGACACTCATTGACATGCTCATTAATAAACTCATCGTGCCACTCTTTACTATGCTCAGTAACAAGCTCATCGTGACACTCATTGCTATGCTCATGAATAAGGTCAGCGTGACACTCATTATGCACTCATCGAGGTGCTCATTTAATATTGCACAATGCGCAAAGGAGAAGCAAAATATGCATTTCTCAATAATTGAAAGAGATATTGCATCTCATGTACACTATCTGTGAATAAGTAAATAAATTATTTTTCCCGTTTTTGATTCAAGCGCGAATAAATCTCATCAGGACGTTCATCTGATTACTCATAAGAAGCTCATTGATGAGCTCATCATGATTTGTCTACCAGGGTAATACCTACCAATACATTTAAAAGTACTATTCAAAATTATACACATGTGAACAAAAGCGAGTATTTGCTTAGAAAACTAGATCCTGTGAAGACAGCGGATTTTGAGAAATAAAAAGAATACTTTTTATGAAGATTATTATAAAATAAACTACCTACGGGATTTATCCGGTTTTTGGGCTACTGCACAACACCACCACAGTCTTCATTCCTATGTTAAATTGAACGTGTATCAATAAATTTTGTTTAAGTTACAGGAGTCTCAATCTTAATGTTATAAAATTAATTCTAACATGAAAAATACTAACAAATTTGGAAAAACAGCTCCGGTAACATTTACAAATATTATTGGAAAACCTATGTACGAAAAATAAGAAAAATTGGCGTGTCCATGAAAAAGTGTTTAGGGGTTGGGAAAAAATTACACTTTTTTGTTTTGTTTGGTTTTTGATTATTAAAAAGAAAGTCAACATCTTTTTGAAAAATCTAAGCCCTGTAGCATTTGAACTAAAGAGATTTTAATATTTTGCCGACGGGTTCAAAATTGTTTAAAGCAAACAATACTTTGAAAAATGCATCTAAAACAAAACGTCTAAAGCGGTAATATGAATTTATACAAATGTACCTTTTTAAGAAATACATTTGGTTTGCTAAAAGAAATATCAAAACTAACCGTAAAACGTTTTGGATATTTATTAAAAATAAGAGATCTTCTTCTGGATTTTCTATTCAAATGGAACTTGATAATGTGATCTCAAACAATTTACAAGAAAGCTGCGACTTATTTGCTGACAGGTTCGAATCTGTTTATGTTTCAGATCCCTGCCTTTCCCTCTACTCTATTTGGGAGACCTCTGATGCTGCTATTGATCTTGGTTCCTTGTCTTTGGATCTTAATGAAATTGAAAACACGCTCAGCTCTTTAAATAATGATGTTTTTTACGGACATGATTTAGTCCCTAACAGTATACTAAGAAACTGCAATGCTACTCTCGCACCAGCTTTAACAATAATTTTCAATGTTTCACTTAGACTAGGACTTTTTCTTGACCAGTGGAAATTTTCTTTTATTACTCCCATATACAAAGCAAGTTCTCGGCATTCCAATAAAAACTACAGAGGAATTGCCAAACTTCTACCTATTCCCAAATGTTTTGAAAGCACAATAACGAACAGGATGTATTTTCACGTAAAAAAAATGATTTGTTTCTAGCAACATGGCTTCGTGAAGGGTAAGTCCTCAACAACCAATTTGGTATTATTTAAAAATTTTTGTATTAACGAAATTGAAAATGGTGCGCAGGTCGATGTTATCTATACTAACTTCCGGGTAAATATTGATCTGCTTGTAAGGAAACTGCATGCCTTCGGGTTTCACTCCTCCTATCTTAAGTGGATTAATTCGTACTTAAATAATCGCTCGCAGTGTGTAAAAATTGATTTTTTTAAATCCCGTAAATTTATAATTAAATCAGGGGTGCCTCAAGGCAGTCATCTTGCGCCCCTGTTGTTTATTATTTATATTAATTATGTAGTTAAACTATTCTATTTCGCTAAATGTCTTTTGTACGCTGGTGACCTGAAATTTTTCTTGCCAATTAGAGATCTAGCAGATTGTCTACATCTTGAAAATGACCTAGATAAACTTCTAGCTTGGTGCTCGTTAAATGGTTTGGACCTCAATCCTAGCAAGTATAAGAGCTTCAGTTTTTATCGTTGCATTAATCCTATTTTGTTTGATTACGTGATTAAAGACATTACTGTGACAGACCTACTGAGCTTAAAGATCTTGTTATCATTTTTGATAATAAGTTGAACTGATCTTTGCATGTTGACTATGTCACCTGCAAGGGATTTAAAATGCTTGGTTTCATTAAGCGTAACTGCACTATGTTTCAAGACCCTTACACTTTAAAGGCTTTATATGTTTCACTAGTTCACTCAATATTGGAGTATTCCTCTGTTGCTTGGTACCCTTATACTGCTTTACAGATTAAACGCATTGAATTTATACAAAGATCATTTACTCGCTATATTTTGCGTGGGCTTAACTGGGAAGTTAGTCCTCCCTCATACGAGGGCACGTGCTAGTTACTTGGGCTTCAAACTTTAGAGTCTCGTAGAAAGGCTTTCAGTATCAGAGATGTTTTCTGCTACAAGATTTGCTCACCCGAATTGATTGCTTTATTGAAAATTTATGTCCCTGGCTTTTCTATTCGATCTAGAGATTTATTATATATTCCTTATCATAGAATTTATTACGGTCAGTATGAACCCATCACTCATTGCTCTCGAAATTTTAACGTTGTTTGTACTTTCGTAGATCTTACTGATGAACGTAATAATTTCAGAAATACTGTAATGCAAATTTATAGATAATTACGTCTTTAGATATTCTTTACATTTATTTTTTTATAGAATATATTTATATCCTTTTGACTTAATGTTAAGTTAGTTTTAATGCTTAGTCTGTAGGAGATTTTCTCTGTAGATCTAAATAAATATATAAATGAATAAATCAATATCATAAAAACTGTGGAAAATAAAAAGGGAGAACGAAACTAAGATTTTCATACTGTGCCTTCAACCTTTTCTTTAGATGTTTACACATTACAACCCCCAAGTAGTGTGGCTTTCGGTGTTGTGTTGTAGTAAAATTCGAAATGTGTAACCGCACCCTTAGTTTGCCATTCCGTTAGTAACGATAGACATACCCACGAATGATAACCCAAGAACAGTTTTACTTAGAAACATTTTTGAAAAAAACTGTAGACTTGCGATTTAAAATGGGACAAATCGAGTAACTCCTTCGTAGGGTTACCATAACCAATTTCGTTTTTCACTACATATTTGGATACTGCTGGAAAATGCATTGATGTAGCGAGACGAAATTTTTTAGACGGGGTTTTCATAAAAATAGTAAATAAAATTTTAAAAGTGAACTAAATTGGGCAACGCCTTTTTGGCGTTGCCATATAAAGCATGGCGTTTGCACTTTATTTTCACCTAAAGTATAAAATTCGGCCTTAGACCAATTATAACTTTTCTCTTATTTCTAGATAAAACCAAACACTTGGCATTGTGTGATATTTTGTATGACCTCTTGAGAAAAAAAAAATACATCGAACGACGTTTTACATTTAATTTTCCTCCGAAAAATTCAATCAATATTCGTCCAATGAACGAACAATACACAAAATTCTCTACACACTTAAAATCAATATCCTGCTTTGAAGATCTTAAGAGTCATTAGCAATGAACAAATTATAAACTGCGTGGTATACATTTATACTGTCATCATATACTTACTTACTTAATTCGTAACGGTGAACAAACACGAATATGTAAGATAACTTTACTTAAGAATTTCCTATGGTCACAAAGTTGGACAAGAACAGTGTATATTTCCAATAGGGGATTGTATGTCTTATGAAAACGACAACTTTCTAGGGTGGTAGTCAAGTACAGGACGACGGACGCGACATGGATGTACGATATGTGTACATACTAGTAATGTACTACTATCATGCTCTCGGGTTTAGGAAGTTGTGAAGGAAATACTTTTCGAAACCTGTTGGGTTTTCTTTTGACATGAGACCATATAGTCAATATCAGGAGTTGACAAATTTTCAAAGGACTTCGTGTTACAGTTGAGATACGTGCATTATTTAGAGTTTATTCTCGTATGCGAACTTAAAAATTTACTTTCTTTGGAAAGTTTATTGGATAGATAAAGGATGTTCTTAGTTCCTTTTCCCAGAAGAAGAAATTTCTGCTGTTTATGTGTGCATTTTAATATAACTTAATCGGTATACATAGTCGTAAAATTGCATTTGCATGAATTTTTAGTCTAGAGAAATATTGATAATGTTAGATTTTATAAAAGAGCTAACTATAATTTTTAAAAGTTTATTTTAGGAAAACCCAGTATTCAGTAATAGAGTCTTGGAACTGAATGAATGAATGAATAAATATACATTTACAACTCACGAAATCTTTCCATTTGGGCTGGACAATGTTCAAATTGAACTAGAAATAATAAAGGCCTATTCGTTTTCTGTATAATATCTGCTGTGAAGGATATTTTTACTGTCAAAGGACGTAAAGGTGTAGGCGTAACTAGGTAAGGGCCAGAGGGGCCGGCCTTCCCAAGAATATGAAACTTCTCAAAAAACATACGTTAATTCATACAATCTTCGGCTTAATTAAATTGAATTAGTTCGAGTCAGAATCGAAAAGGCTTTAACGAGTTCTTTTCGTCAAGAATACCTATCTTAAAATTTTTAATTTTTTTAGAATTTTTAAAAACTATGCTGAGATTGCTGTTATTCCACTGAATTTTGAAAAAGCATAATCCATAGAAGAAATCATGAAGAACTATTTTTAGAGTTTGTGTGGAAATTTTGATTGATGTCCTTTGATTATCAATGAAAAAAACTTTTTTAAGGTTTTTCGATTCTAATCCCAACGGATTCAGTAATAAGGGCTAATTATCTTTATAAGGAAGGCAATTAAAAACTTTAAAAATATTCTCATTATGTTACATTATGGAATAAAACTATATTAGGACTCTAGAAATTAAAAACTTCGGGAAACCGAGAAATTCACAGAGAATCATTAAATTTGTCTAGAATCTACTCGCGTCTCGAAAGGGAGAATGCGACGGGAGAGAGCAAAACACTTTCTGCTAAGGTCCACTCTAGGTTAAAGTAATTCAATATCAGATGCAAGGCCTTCCGAATATTGGAAGGTACATATTTACAACCAAGTGATGGACAAGGTTATCACTAACTTCAAAAATAGGTGTGGTGAAAATCTACCTTAGGCACAGTCAGTTGATTCATTTAAGGAGTGGTCCAGAAAATATTGACCCATTTATTCTTGTTTGCAGTAAAAACACTAATGGCAATTTTTTTATAAAATTTCTATATTTTGTTTCTTACAACTTAAACTTTAAGATACAATAGTTATTTCTAGTACATTATTTGTTTTGGAAGAATGTTTTAACTTTGTTATTCAAGCCGCGCATTAGACTTAGAACAGTTAGTAGCATTTCTATATGCTCTTTTCCATTTATTTCTGAAATCAACATCATTTTTGGCATATTTCTTTGTTGTTCTAAGCTCATTTTTCATTAATGCCTAGTACCTCTCTACTGGACGAAGCTGGGGGCAGTTTGCTGGATTGGCTTCCCTTGGCACTATATTGACCTCTTTGGTTCTGTACCATTCCATCGTTGCTTTTGCGCAATGACTGGTGGCCGAATCTGGCCAGAAATTAACTGATCCTTGATGCTGTTGAATAAAGGGTAGAAGTCTTTTTGAAGGCACTGTTTGATGTACACATCTGAGTTTATTGTTCCTTTAATGATAAATTCACTGCTTCGTAAACCGCAAGAACAGATCGCCTGCCAAATCATGTACTTCTTGGGAAAATTTTGTCATTCCTTTTATTGAAAATTTTCTGGATACTCCGCTCCGAATTTTTGCAGTAAAATATTTGTCACCTGGTATCTGTGAAAAGTCAGCTTTGCAATAGGTTTCATCATCCATAACGACACAATCGTATTTCGTCAGGTAGTTCCCATAAAGTTTTCTCGCTCTTCTTCTTGATGTTTTCTCTTTTTCTTCCTTCCTCAGCGGCACATTTTGAACCTTATAGCTCCTTAATCCACAGATTTTTTTATATCTGTGCACTGTAGACTTTGATGTTCCTGCCAATGTCGCCATATCTCTTTCCGAAGTTTCCGGTTTCCGAGAATAAGTACCCTTCATCTGTTTTATGACGTTTGGACGGGATGGCCCTGGTTTTCTACCTGACCACGTATCCTTTCTATTGGCAAGCCTCGCCTATACTTGGCTATTGTCCTTTTTACCGTGGAATAACTTGTATTCAGGTGTTTTGAAATTTTTAACAATGAAATTGTCTGATTTTCCAAATATTTGGACAAAATCATTTCACGCACTTCTTCTTCGCTTCGAGACATTTTAACTATTTCACTTCCAATACACGAATGATTCATATAAACTCAGAGTTCAGTATTTATGGAATATTTTAAGAAAAAAATCCAGACCTGGATTATTGTAATTTTGCAGGTATAAAATTAACTTAATGGGTCAATTTTCTCTGGACCACTCCTTATAAAGACCTACCTGAAACATGGAGAGGCATTTGTAGAAAATTATAAAAAATTTTTCAATGTAGACATTTCCACCTTACAGGCTGAAACAAAAATTATAAATAATATGTTCCAAAACAAGAGCATGGTAGTAAATTTGGAAAGACTGTAAACAGAATTTAATAAAGACTTCTGCCCAAAGTTATACAAGTACCTGCAAGTAGTTCTGGCTCTTCCTATCTGCTTTAGAAGAGGTTTGCAAACATGGTAGGGGAGGTTGGAGCAAGACGGGGTAGTTAAGTTTTGATGTTAAATAAAATTCAGAGTATCATAGATAAAGAAAAATACTTGTGGTTCATTTAAGCTTTACTAATAAATTTTTAAAATTATTGGTAATTTAGGAATACTGATTAAATTATTTAAACATATTGAAGGACTCGACCAAAAAAGTAATTTTTCCCCGTCTTGGCATATAGGTGGGGTAACATGGGGTACCCTATGGTGCAAGATGGGGTATGGAAACACAATTATAAAGTGTAACTTAATTATCATTAATTCAGAATCAAATAGCTGTTAATAGGAACAAAATTAAATTTAAGTTATACAAAAATGTCTATACATGTTAGAAAACATCATAAAACAGTCTTAGTCAAGTAAACACATCATACAATTATGAACTGCCTGCTCGTCGTTATCATCGACTCCTACACAACCAATGTGTGCGCATTTTCTACATTTTACAGAATTTATACAACCTTCAAGAGATTCCAAGAAGGAGCCATGGCATTATTATCAGAATTGTTATCACTATCATAAAATGATTCTGCAGATATCACTTTTGGGCGTTTTCTTGATTTTGGTATTTTCTCATTATCTTTTCTTTTTTTTAGCCTGCTTTTCTTTTTTCTGTTTCAGTCTTTCAGCTTTTTTCTTTTCCTTTCACTTGTACTGCTTCTGTTTTTCTTGTTATCTCTTCTCCTAATACTTTTTTGTATGGAAATGAGGTAATAACTGCAGTCTTTCCCTTTTTTCTTGTCACTCTTTGAATTCTTGATGTGACAGACACTGGAAGTATTTGTTTTGGACTAATTAGTTGAAACGCAGTATCGTGTGGTCCAGGTGTATGAATATCTGAAGATATTCCGGGATTCTGGATGTTATCTAACCAATATGAACATCAAGGCTGACGATCGTTTGAATTGTTTTCCGCAAATTGGGATCTTGTCCTTGGATTACAGTGGCTGTAGTTAGAACGTGAATTTCGGTAGTAACTGCAGCTAAAAAAATCGCTTTCCGTGAAAACAGTCGGATCGAAAAGAACAATGCCACATTTCCTAAATGCATGTATCGCCGTAAAGATGGTTGCAGCTTGTATAATTGCTTTTCCAAATAATTCCGCTACTTGTCGGACTGAAACAATAAGCCCTGGATTACAACGGAGCCAAGAAGTAATCACTTAGTCATAAAAAGTATCAAAAGGCTTCATGAAAGCCAAATCTAGTTGCTGAAGCCGGTAAGTCATATGGTTTGGGAAAGAAATAATGACAACCCCATTTTCCCTAGCCAAGTTTATTAATTCAATGTATTTGGTATGTGTAGCATGGCCATGGAAGTGGAAAAATACAGAACTTTCTTTAGTAGCTCCACTAAAATCAATGAATTTCTTAAACCACTGTAAGAACAGTTCTTTCGTGCTCCAGCCTCTTTCACTGCAGACTCCCCATGCACCTTCAAAAGCATTATCATAAATGGCATGTAGTGGCCGACCGCAGTAAAACAAGTTTCGATTGTTATTGTAACGCCCCTTTCTGCTGAAGACATTTGCTTTGATCCCTTCTTAGCCATAATTTTACATTTGATTTTTGGGGCGATTGAGACACCTATTTCGTCCGCAGGAAGTTTTTTTAGATCGAGTATTTCGCCAAATAGATTGAAAAAGCTATCAACAGCTAATTATAATAGCAATTTGTGGATGGCGCTTCATAAATCCCAAAAGCCCATCTTTCCTAGACTTCTCAGATTCAGTGTTGAATTTACGTAATTTATTATGTTTTTGCGCTGGTACGCTAAAGATCTTATTTCATTCGTCGTCAAACCAAATAGTCTTTGTTGTAAGTCCAATGAATGGTTGACTATATAAGTCTCTTCTTCTTCTTCTCAGAAGACGGTGAATTTAGGACCCAAGGGAACTTTTATTTTTCTCATTCCTTCAACGACAGTACGAGTTAGATTAACTTTCCTTTCTAGGATGGTTTGCGGAACCCCAAGAGTTTTTGCCGCCGAATAACACGCCATACTATTTTCAAGTACGGTGCCAATTGAATATTTCATTTGCTCTTCCGACCAGCTCTCTCCATCAGTTTTGCGGATTTAATTCCGCACCATTCTGAAATATAATTTAATAAAATTATTTTCAGAAAAACGAGTGAGGTAAGATGGGGTACATACCCCGTCATGACCCATTTGGCGTATCCCAACTAGCCCCATTGGATGTTATTAGAAAAAGAAATTTGTATAAAAATTGTACAATAGAAACATATTTGATAATATGCTCACCTTAATCCTTATTTTTTAAAGATTTCACGAAACTAACGCTTGTAACGTTCCGAAAATATTTTGATCCGTTTGTCACTTGATGAAAAAGTTCGAAAATATGTTTCTGTAACTTATAGACTCGCTCTACTCTCTGTAACTTTAGAAACTATATGATTTTTTAAACACTATAAAATTTCATTGGCTCTAAGCATAATATCAACATCTTGCGCTCAGAGCAATGCATAAAAATGTTAGTCAAAATGTCGGGAATACTCATGAGCTGGTATACTTCGCTAACCAAAGCTATGTTCTTTTGTCACCCTTGTTCTAGAACTCCCACATACTGGAGAGAACAAGTTGTTCTGTCGATTGAAGCGAATGATTTGTTTTGTTCGTTTTATTTATAGCTCTTCTATGAAAACGTATGAGGTCGAGTAAAAAGGAAGAAAATTTTAGTTTGATTTAATTATCAAGTTGACTGGAATGTTTTGGTGGATTTTAAAGACAATACCTAATCCTAAAATGGAGTATAGAAATGAAGTAAAAACCACTAAAAGATTCCATCCACTTACAATAAATATGGAGAATCTTCTTAAAATTATAAAAACTACTCTTGAAAGCACCTTAGGTCCTTGATATTAGTTATCTCATTGTTTAGAAAACGAAGCACTTATCTGGTAGACTGACGGCTGTAAAAAGGAGAAAGGAGCAGGGGCAGGAATATATGGTATAAAGACAAGAACTAAAAGTCTAAAAAAATACACCTCAATATTCCAGGCAGAAGTCTATACTATCATCAGATTTGCATACCAAAATCTCAGTCACTCCTACACAAAAAATAAAATAAACTATATCTATCTACACAGATAGCCAAGTGAGACTGAAAGCTATCTTATGATCTGAGATCAAAACTATGTTAATGTAGGTGTGCATCCAAGCTCCAAGCACTAACAAATGTTGAACCATCTAGTACTTCATTCAGTACAAGGACACTCGGGAATTCATTGGAACGATAAAGCAGACATACTGGCCAAGAAGAGAGCATCCATGCCATTTAGCGGACTGGAACCATTTTGCGTTATATTCTATATTTATTTATTTTTTTATGATGCTGCCAAAGCTCAGGGAATGCCCTATGATACCGTATCACAGCCTTGGGAGGAAAGGAAGAAGGGTTAGTGAATTCAGGATTTTTGGGTTGAGCCAAGGATATGACTGTATGCGTTGCGCTTGAATGTTTACGAATCATAGCTGAGCGAGAAAAAAGAGGATGGGAAACGGTTCCACATTTGTTCTGATCTGTTTATGAAGAATTTGCGACAATTCACGCCGAACATAACTTCAAGGGTGTAAGGGTGAGCTTGGGTACACATCCGACAATATGTCGATGCTCTAGAGAATCAAGAGTTGGTGTTGATATGCCATCGATAATAAGCCGGAAAGCCTTCTTTTAGAATTTGTCTAACGCAAACAATGCAGTGCGTCCAGCCCATACCCAAATATGGGAATTATATTCTAATCTAGGCTTGATATGAGAATTGTAGATTTGCACCAAATCTGATGGAGTAAAATATTTCTTGAATCTCTGCAAGAACCCCAGACATTTCATCGCTTTTTTGGCAATATCAAAAATGTGATCATACCAATAAGGATTATTGGATATTTCAATGCCTAAGAGATGGCGACATCGAGTTATCTTCTTTTTCGACTCAAGTGGGTTGAGCGGGTTTTGCAGTACGTTTGAGTGATAAGGCTCGGTTCGCTCTGCTCCAAGCGAGTATTGTTGTCAGGTCATGCTATAGTGAACTGAACGTGTGACTTCATTTGTGATCTATAGCTTTCCAACGGGAATCAGCTATAGGGTCGAACGAGTACACGAAATTAAGGGTTCTATCGTCTGCAAAACTATGAATAAGTTTGAAAGTGAGAGCTAACAGATCATTAATAAAAATGAGGAAGAGAGTAGAAGAAAGCATAGAGCCTTGCGGTACACCGGTATGGATTTTAAAATGGTCAGAAGTAACTCCATCCGGGAGAGAAAAGTTTCAATCCATTTTAAGCAAAGAGGATCTAGGTCTAATATCTAAGCATTTCACTTCGCACAGTGAAATGCTTAGTTATTGCAAATAGTTTAATTACCTGTACACCTGCTGCTAGCTCGAGTCGTGCTGTCAAAATTTCACCAATTGAATATTGGGTCACGACATACCTGAAGTTTAGCTAGAAAATCAGGATGCCAGACACTATTAAAGAAGGCCCTCGAGATATTTAATGCGATGATTTCAGATTCACCAAAATTATGGAAACATTGATTTCAACGCTCGGTAAAGAATGTTAGTAAATCTCCAGTTCAGTGATCAGGACAAAAGCCGTATCGGCGATCGCTGAAAAGGTGATTGGTTTCTTTCGTAGATTTTCGAATCATTTATGAACATCCAATTGATGAAATATCTATCATCAATTGAGTGTTGATAAATGATTCGAAAACCTACGAAAGAATCGAAGTAAAGGCAATTGGTCTATAATTTGTAGGATCGCTGACCTCTCATATTTTGTATATTGGCTGAATATGAGCAAGTTTCTATGCTGAAGAAAAGACTTTTGTCAAATAGGACAGATGAAATAGTTTGCGTAAAGGTTGATCTAAGAAAGAGGAACGGTTCTTGAGTACCAGGAGCAAAATACAAACAGGCCCAACACCTTAGACATATTGAGACTCATTAGTACTTTGAATACCGCGAAAGTTATCATACTAAATTTGATCTAAAACCAAGTGGACCAGAGATGGATATCAATGGTAGACTCTAGACAATACGGAAAGTTCATTAAAAGACTTTCACCAAAGAAGATCCTGGATCTTTTAAGGCTATCTAGGATTCAACTGAGTGTCATTATATGAGTCTGATCCCGTCACTTCAAACTCAATAAATATTCATACATTGAATTAGTATATCACCCACTGATATATAAGCAGGTTACTTGAAGAGAATAAAACATTGAAGCACATCTTACACGAATAAGAGGCCATTGCAGACTGTAGATTCCAGGCTTTTGGCTTATGCTCTATAAAATCTGCCGACCTCGAGGAAATTTCATTCAAAAAATTACTGCTCTTTCTAGGAATAGTGAGGTTATTTGAAAGAAAAGCGGTGCTTAGGTCACTCATCCGACTATCAATTTAAATCCAAATCTAAATATCTAAAATCCCTGGAATACTCCGCTCGAATGTCAGTCATCAGCAGAAAGCCATGCAAATTTCAATTCCGAAGTTTGTTTAAATATTTACTGAATATGGAACAAATTTCAGATGAATCACATTAAACAGTAGATGAATTTTATTTCACCCAAACAAATCCACACACAAACATACACACATACACTTTAATTCTCAAATAACAAAAGAATTAGATTAAATTAGAGAAAATTTATTATAGTTGGCACATAAACCTTATATTTTATTAGTAGCAAAAAGGATATGTGTGGATGGCTCCTTTTACAAAGCAGTCTTGAGCAAATAAATCGAACTAGAACTCCTCCCCATTTACTCTTTTCTGCAAAATTGCATTTTACGCTATCAGAATTTATTTTTGCAAGGATTCGCCATGATTCAAAATTATTGATTTAATCTCGGTACTTGCTCGAAATTGTGGAAGAACTATTGGTCCATATTATTATTGATTTCTACATGATTCCACCATGAGCGAGGTATGCGGTCAATGCAATTTACCTCTTCTATTTGCACATTGGTTTCTATATATGGAAAATCTCCCGCTGTAGAAAAAAACTCTTTGAAAGCTTTCAGTTTGCAATCATTTTTGAGATAGATCTCATCAAATAAGGGTTATTAAAAAATAAAAAAAAATCTCAGTCAGCAATTATAGATGAATTGCATTTCTGCTTTCGAAGGTTTAAATTACATGCTATAATGCACTTTACACAAATCTGTGGTACTTACATTATATGCATACACGTTAGAGCATTTATTAGGATGAGATGAAAATATAATTTAAAGGCACTTCAAAATTTCAGAGATGGACTTCTAAAGATTTTTGTTTTTTATCTAAAGATATATTTTTATACTGCGGCGAATAAATTCCCGACGCCATTTACATGTATTCTTATCATTTCTATAACAAATACTTATGGTCTCTCTTGACTCATAATTGCGTCATCGTTATAACTGTATTGATACCTTACTATGTCCAGTTTCTCGAAGCTGTATCTATTAGATATTCACGTTAATATAGATCCATAGGTATTTTGTTAATAGAACAGTAGGTATATAATTAACTGAATTTCATAACATTATTTCGTATTTCTTCTTATAGTCGAGCGAAAAAATAAAAACGTCAATTATTGGCTAGATAGTTTGAAATTGTCCCAATATTTGAAGGTAGTGAAAGAAAACTTTCACTTTTTCACAAAAATTAACCGAACCCTACTGACGATTATACGGTTCCTGTTTATATGAAACGCCCTCCCTTTTTGCAATGAAATTTCTTTTTCAAAGATTTTTCGTTTACATAGAGAGTTTTTTCCACAAAAATAAAGGCAGTTTTTTAATTTATTTTCGATAATTTGAATTAAAAAGAAAAGGAGCTAGACTTAACTGAAACTAGTCTAATGAGCTAACTTTTAATTAAATTTGAAGTTGAATCAGGTTAGATTAGGTTTAGTTGAGACTATCGATTGTCCATTGTTATGCCACCTTATTGGGATCTCACCTACAAAACATTCCTCCAAATTAGGGGGTTCCATGAAACTATCCAAAAGCCTGTACAATCTTGATTCCTTCTTAGAATTTCCTATCTTCCTGTGACATATTTTGGGCCATAGTTGCCTTGAAATTGCCCATATGATTAGTCTTGCAGCTTCTTCCGAAGGACAGTGTAATCCGTAACTCACCCTCAACATAGATCTTTAGTATTCTACTGTGATCAAAGTTTGGGGTTATCCAGGAGCCTGTCTTAGTCTCAGTGCAATTTTTTAAGCTACATATATATTTCCCATGAATATCAAAGAAGTCCACTGCATGTACTCCAAGTGACTTCCGTCCAATTAGCCTTCTATACTACTTGGCTAAAGTATTTGAAAAAATAGAGTACCAGCAAACCATGAACTACACAAAAAGAAACTGTTTACTGTCAACCTAGCAATCTGGGTTTCGTCCTTATCACAGCTGTGAAACCGCTATGCTAAATGTGACATCGTATATTCACATGGCCCTCGATGAAGATCATTTGACTATTCTTGTGCTACCTGATTTTAGTAAAGCGTTCGACTCCATAGATCACTCGAAATTGCTAGCTAAATTGGGTAATAGATTCCCCTTCTCTTCATCGGCATTAACCTTCATTAAAAGTTTTATAAGTGAGCGTAGCCAAATTGTAAAAACAAATAATGTTACCCCGAGAAGTATATCTCTCTTTTGTGGCGCACCCCAGGGATCCATACTGTTACCGTGGAATGGAAAACCTCTAGGCGTATGACTGGAAAAACGTACCACGAAATTTGTAGGACTATGTGGCCATGTCATTGTCCAAATATTTACTAAGCTGCATACAAAAAATCTGATGGTTATTAATAATTTTTATGACCTCGTTATTTGGACATATTCGTGTTGGAGGACGTTTCAGTCAAACCGCCCATTTTGTAGGACAAATGTTGTTCCGAGTTTATTATTAAATTATCTCAATATTCAAATAAAAACTTACTGTTATTCAGACAATTTCGACACCCTACCGAATCGACATATTTTGTACCTACTCATGAAGATTCGGCCTGTTATTACTCACTAAACAAAAAAACAGGTGGTGGCTGCTGGACTAATAATGCCTAGTCAGGCAGCTCTCTGTACTTCAGTAAGACTTATCAGGTGAGTCGTTTTCTTTAGAGCATTTTACCACACCAAGATACCATAGGTAAGGATAAATCTGACAACAGTAGCGTACATTCAGCGCACGATCCCTGAGTGTAAACTCCATCTATGGCCGAAAGCATTGTTGCAGGCATAAAATACAATGAAAGCCTTTTTGACTCGCACATTCGCATTTGTCATTCAATTTAATTTCGAATCTAGTATCACTCCTAGGTAATCTGATGTAAATTGACTGAGTTACACAAGTAACTGATAAAAAAATTTTGTTTTTAGAAAATTGCGTTTAAAGTTTCAATTTCTTTTCTTTTATTGATAAATAATTATTGCTTGATTTCATATTTATTCATCGTTTCCATGTCTTGATAAATAATATTATCATTATCAGAACAATTAATAATAAAAGAACATAAATTTATGAGCGCCATCTAGACATGTTATATTACGAAAAAATGCAAAACAAATATTTGGATTCGTCAACCTATTGATCCTAGTTCGTTAAGTTCAGACTGAGATTGTACAGAAATTAAACCTGATCTGAAAAGCACACAAAATAGTATTTAAAAATGAATGGGTTAATAAAAAAAATTGGGGTTGCCACATTCAATTTTCCATTTGCTCAAATAAAAATTATCTTCGATTGTTAAAAATGTAGGTTAGTCGATTTTGGTGCATTTCAGGTTTAAGCTGAAAGGTTCAACAGTTAGCGGAACCAGCTGATGACCAGATCATCAGCGTAATCATTAGTACTCTCAGCAACTGCCTTGCTATGCATTATGGTCCCTTCAGACCTTCCTTTTTTCTGAATAATTAAACTTGTGCGTTATTCTGCAGAAAGCAAGCAAGCAACAAAATGAAGATTTCGAAAAAAATTATGTTTAAGTTTATGCTGTGATTGTAATTTTGAAGATTTCGATATAAGACATCACAAAAAAAACGAGGGCCAACTCTCCACTATTATCTTCCGTTTGAGAAGTTTTCCAGATTGTGCTTTTATATTTTCTAATTCAGTTTTGCATATTAACCCGAATACTCCTGGTATTGCCATATGGCAACAAAAACGCCTGCATTAAATTTCGTGCCTCTAAAATGTAAACCAATTCTCAAAAGTGTACATTTTCACATTTGTTCACTTCGAAACGCATGTGGCTTTAATCTTTGGCATACATGGTGGGGTTATTGTAACCGCAATACATATCAAATGCGCAGATATCTCCTTAAAATGCAAATTATTATGCTAATTTTGTCACTAGCTGGAGTTTGAATATAGTCGTGTAGTACAGCGATGTAAAGGACTCAGATTTTGACTCAACTCATAGCTCAAATCTGATTTAATTAAAATTGAAACTAAAACTGAAATTTCTATCAAATAAAAAAAAGCCCACAAGAAAGTCATTCATATTATATTAATTTATCTTTTGCTAATTTTCTTAGCCATCATTTCTTCTACGCTACGCCATTTTAGGATTCAGATTGTGAAGATGACCAAAATTTAATGGAGGGTCAGAAATTGTTCTTGGAGTATAATTTTTCCAAAGACAAAACCTCGTGCGTATTTGAAAATAAACGTTTTTCGGTGATAAAATGTCTTTTTACCGGTTACAATACAATTAGCATAGGAAACCTAACATTAACTCCTAATTGATCTCGTCTAAATGGTGAAAGTTTTTTAAATGCAGGTGATGCATCAATGAAAAAAATATAAAATAAGACGCTGATTCTATGGAAAAATGTAAATGCAGTTTCCTTGAATCGAATTATAACATTTTTAAGTATGGTATTTTCTTTACATGTTTTACAAGTTGTTGAATTTGTGCATTATATTGAGAGGAAGAGAAATTGGCTAAAAAAATTAGCAAAAGCTAAGCTAAGTTTTTTGAGAGCTTTTCTTATTTGAGTGAAATTTCAATTTCAGTTCAGATTTTTCATGTTATTTAAAACATGATTTAAGTCCGCTCAACTCAAATGATGAGTCCGCTCAAGACTGGAGTCCACTCAAAGAGTGAGTCCGCTCAAGATTGATTGCACTCAAGTCAACCCAAGCAGTGAGTCCGCTCAAGTTTCGGGCGATAAACTACCGCTCAAGTTTGGAGCGATAAACTACTGCTCAAGTGCTGAGCGGACTCAATGATTGAACGGACTCAAGTCCTGAGTTGAGCGATGAGTTGATATTACAAATAAGTCCGCTCATATACAACCCTGGCATAGTATAACAACATTGAATACGCGCTCACCGCCGTCCTGTATTAACGTGCGCAAAGTTGCCCCGAACAAATACGCTATATGGGACGTCTTTTGAAAGGAAGAGCCCTATCTTGTCGCAATTGTCGCAATTTTTAGGTAACACGCAAAGGGGAATGCCCATTTTAGGCCCAACACCTCCAGATATCAGAGATATCTTAAACGATGTATTATGATACTCTGAACACAAATGATTATTTCTATCTAGCGAGGGAAAGCTGGGGGAGGTGGCTCAAGGTTTGATCTAGTACATTTGGGAAAATCTAGAACAGAGCCGAACTACTTAAGACCTGATAAGAAGTTTGAGCACCTACACTCCTATATTCGGATGCTTGAATAGCTATTTATAGCTATCGCAATACTCAGTTTTTTAGCATTTCCCCAAATATATTTAATCGAACTGAGGTACTAGATTTTCTTACCTTAGATCGGTTATAACTCGGTAGGGTTATGTCCGATTGGAAATCAGTTTTCACTGTTCTCCTCAACTCATTATATGCTACAATTCGTAGAAAACAATTTTCTCTGCATTCTTTTAGGGTAACAGTAGAAACCCCGGCGTGGGGGCGGGCTAGTTCTAATACGGAATGTTGCATTTCAAATTAAGGGCCTTCATGAGTATTTCTGCGTGGTGTACTTTTCCCAATTGGGAAAATTTTCTCGAGGAATTTTTGTAGTCGAAAACACATTTTCATGCACTTGGGTTACATACATACATCCCAGCTAATACATTTCGCACATATGTTTACAATTCTTTCTTCCATGGCCATTAGTGCGCTGTTGTGAGATTTTTTTTTCATAGAAAGTCATTTCCACGATGCACCAATTCTGCACAATCACCAGAAGTAGAGAAGTCCACCTATTCCACCCAAGAAATCCGCTCATAGTAAATCCGATCGCCAAAGCTTTCATCTACTAGATAGAAATATTGTTAATAAAATTGTTCAGAGTATCATAGTGCATCGTTTAAGACAACTCTCACGTCTGGAGGTGTCGGATCTAAAGTTGTGTGAAAAGTGGGCATTCCACTTTCATGTGTCAAAACTGCTTTGAGTTAGATAATGAATGACCCCACTAAGCCAAGCATAAAGACAGTTAGTTGTGATTTTTCTATAAAGCTTTATTAGTGTAGTTCATAGAAATAGCTAAAAATATTTCGTTCTTGTTAAATGGAATTCGAATTCATGACGTTTTGAGCTTACTTAATACAAAACACGTATTTTTACATACCTTGGTGTATTTCAGATTAGTATTCACTTAATAAAAAAAAAACTCATTCAAACGCATTGCCTTTGATGCATGAATGTAATAGATGCAATTCCTTGTGGGCTCATTTTAGTCCCACGTTATATACGTGACGAGTAGTTTTCACCTTGTATGTCGAAGGTTAATATTGCGGAGTTAGTTTGATAATATTCATAGCCTTTTCAGTGGAAAGGCTGAAAACTTGGTCGTAAAAAAGAAAGTTCAACCCTGAAGAAGGCGCATGGGGTCAGACCAATTTTAACGGCACAAAAATGCATGTAGAACGAATTCTCTCTCGATCTTATATATTTCAATAGCATTTCATCTTAGAACACTATTTTGAAAATCGTCGTACTCGAGCAACTGCAACGTACGCATGCTTTTGAACTTTAGTGAAATGTGACCCTATGCGCCTACTAACGTACGTTTTTCGTGATGGAGGTTTTGTTAGGTATATCTTTTAAAATTTCGACATTTTATATAATTTTCGGATCTGTGCTGCACGTATATGCACGGTAACAATAATAGAAATAAAAAATTAGGCAGAAGTATGTTTCTGCAGCAGGAGTAAGTTCCTGCTAAGATGTATGGTGGAAGTAAGCAGAAGTAAATTTCTGCAACAGGAGTAAATTCCTGCTTAGATGTGGGGTAAAGATGAAGCAGAAATAAATTTCTGCAGTACGAGTAAACTCCCATTTAGGTGTGGGATGGAATTAGAGCAAAAGTAAATTTCTACAGTAGGAGTAAAGTCCTACTTTCGTGTGGGATGAAATTAAAGCAGAAGTAAATTTCTGCAGCAGGAGTAAATTCCTGCTTAGACGTAGGATAAAGGCGAAGCAGAAGTAAATTCTTCCAGTAAGGGTAAATTCCTACCTGGATGGAGGATGATGTAGAAGTAAGTTTCTGCAGTAGGAGTAAATTCCTGCTTAGATTTAGGGTGGAAGTGAAGCAGAATTAAATTTCTGCAACAAGAGTAAATTCCTGCTTAGATGTGGGATAAAGGTAAGCAGAAGTAAATTTCTGCAGTAGGAGTAAATTCCTACTTAGGTGAGAGATGTATTTAAAGCAGAAGTAAATTTGTGCAGTAGGAGTAAATTTCTACTTAGGTGTGGGATGGAATTTAAGCGGAAATAAATTTCTGCAGCAGGAGTAAATTCGTGCTTAGATGTAGGGTGGAAGTGAAGCAGAAGTAAATTTCTGCAGTACGAGTAAATTCCTATTTAGGTGTGGGATGGATTTAAAGCAGAAGTAAATTTCTGCAGTAGGAGAAAATGCCTGCTTGGATGGAGGATGGAGCAGAAGAAAATTTCTGCAGCAGGAGTAAATTCGTGCTTAGATGTAACGTGGAAGTGAAGCAGAAGTAAATTTCTGCAACAGGAGTAAATTCCTGCTTAGATGTGGGATAAAGGTAAGCAGAAGTAAATTTCTGCAGCAGGAGTAAATTCGTGCTTAGATGTAGGATAAAGGTAAAGCAGAAGTAAATTTCTACAGTAGGAGTAAATTCCTCCTTGGATGGAGGATGATGCAGAAGTAAATTTTTGCAGTAGGAGTAAATTCCCACTTGGATGGAAGCAAAATCGGGTTTTGGATAGTCAGGAAAATTAGAGTAAATTCTTACGTGTTCGGATTAAATTCTGAATTGGGCATCCAACTTCTGCTATGGCTGGTGGCCATTTTATAGTCGCCGTAAACCGCTACGTTTCAGCTTCATGATGGGTTGCTCCGGCAGCGATCGTTCTAGAAGTTGTATTCCATTGAACTTTGTCACTAATTGACGTCATGTTTTGACAATGTCATTTGATGACAGAAGAAAAATAAACGATTGGAGGGACATGTACGTTGTTTGTGAAATGGTAAGTTTTTTGTTAATTATGTATTTTATTTATTTATTAATAATGGATACTTCTGTATATTTTAGCATGAGTATACTAGAGGGAAGAATAGGCTTGTTTGAAGACTGTGGAAGTGGAGATGGCACGTAGACATACTATGGATGGTAATTTTCCTTTTGTATATTTCTGAACTCGATACTTTGTGCTTTTTCTTTTGTCTTTTAGGAACTTGTTGTGTGGACAATATCTTCAAACAAAAAAGGTTATAGAACGAGAACTTTATGGATTTGCGTGGACCAAGCAGGGGCTATGTAATACAAAGTATATATATTAAGGTAATCAGAATATTGCTTCCGCACCAAATTTTTATTATTGGTTACTCCAAGGCTACGAAGTGTACGCCAAAGTTTCTTCGAAGGGATAATAGTGGTCGAGTTTTTCAGCATGAAATGTCACTTAGCATCTCGAATTTTCCTATTAACCAGATTACGAATCCGTTTGAATGCCAGTAAGCTGCTCTGCGTTATGGCTATCTTGTACAGGACATTCTTGCATAATGACATCGTTTTTCTATTTTTATTCTAATAAAACCTTAACCAAAAATATGTTTGAAAAATTCGAAATAATTAACGTTCAGGAGGATTCGCGTTAAGCTTCGTATGCCAAAGATTCTGCCTCACATTATGTGACAAATGTCATCGATTTTTATACATTTTTATTGTAGAGTCGGAAGATCTTTGTGTTAAAGTCAAAGAAACTTCACTTTTTGCTTCTTACATAATTTAATTATGTTTTAGGTCTATAAAATAAGAAATTATATTTTAGATTTTCCAAAAAAGGATAGGTATATCATTATTTATAAATAAAATGAAAGAGAACTAATTTGTGTTCATAGATCACGCATTGTCTTTATAATTTTTATCACACATAATTCATAATAAGTAAAATAAGAAATAAATGTAAATCATTTTCAGGTACACTTATACTTTCCCACACACAATCCATGAATTACCTTTTTGCAGTTTCAGCAAATAAGGGTAGATAGATTTACCGGTCCACCATCTTTATTGCTGCACACATCGTCTCAAATTACAACCTAGAAATTTCTCTAACCAATAACTTATCTTTGCAGATTCATTGGGAGGTTGTATTTGTTGTGATCTCAGGTGTGTCAACCATTCCATTTCTAGAAAATGTATAAAATGGAACACATAAATTGCAAACGCGACATTTGTGTTTTGTTTTGTTTTTACTTCATTTTCTTTTTGAAACCACGGAAATGTTGAATACAACTTTCTTCCAATATTTTATCGTTCTTCTTTCATCAATATATGAGAGTAGGTAAAACATTTTGCTTAAGCCATATACGCCTCCTATGAATTTATTACATTCTACCCCAATAATTACATGTTTAGTTTTATGTAATTCATGTCCTTTGCGTATCAAAATTGTTGTAAAATTTCCATTAGAAGAATTTGTAGAAAGTAGTAGCACTGGATTTTGTTGTTGTTTGTTTTTCGGTATGCAAATAGAAGGAGTTTCTATTTTCTAAAATATTTTGATTCACCAACATTTGCCGATTCAACCGATTTAATTACTTGTGGAAGACCCTTATTCCTTCTAATTGTTGCACTCAATGGAGTTTCATTTCGGTAGCTTAATGTCAGAAGAGTGTAACTACAATTTTTTTACAATTTTCAGTTAAGAGTGAAATTGACTTAGCTTTGAGGTCCTCTTTACTTATATCTGGCCGAGGTTTCTTTAAACAAAATACATCAAAAAATTGTGCATTATGTAACTACTAGAAGAGTCTGTGAAACATCCTCCTGACACCTAGTGCAAAGCCTGTTTTGTTAATGCCGTAGGGATGTATGAGCTAATACACCCTTCTGTTTCTAAGGAAACCTATGCATAGTGCGGTAGTGGTAACTTATCTCAGGTCAGTTCTAATGATAACGGGATTTGTGTTATCTATGTGTTAATATTTTGTGATTTCATCTTGTGATAGCGATTGTCTGGTCTTTGCATTTTTGTGTGCGAGCAATAGTGGTGTTAAGTTTTTTTATTTCTGGTAAATTCGTGTTTATATATATTTTATAAAAAAATTATTATGTCACATTAACTGCGACGACATTTGCTGGTGGAATTAGCAAGGAAAAGACTTTAGAATAATGGGGACACTAATTTGATTACCTTTTACATTGTTTAAAATGTTTGATTAGTTTGCATATACAGGGTGTTCGAAAATTCGTACATACCATTTAAGAATTCCATAGTAGAGGTCGAGATAAGAAAAATATTATATTGAGGGGTAGGGGGTTTTTCATATAACAATTCCAATAATAACAATATTAATTTATTTGGTAATGTATCCAAGATTATTATTACAGTACTAATATCCTGGTATACATAAGAGAAGTAGGGAAAAAAAGCAACTAAGTAGACAATAAATAATAAGAAAACTCTGAACTTAAAAATATACAAACTAAATACTAAAACTAATATAGACACTGGCCCAATTAATTTATTTAATAGATCCGTGCACCATTCACCCTCAAAAAATTAAATTATTAATTATCATTGAAAAATCTTTGCTGGAGCCTTCACCTTAAATGTTACTTGGAAGAGAATTCCACTCACGAGGAGCCTGGATATGGTAAGAACGCTCACCATATTGTGAGATGTGCCTTGGGATATGAAGCTGAAGATTTCTGGTAGAATGCAAGAACTGCAGTTTCTCATATAAGTAATGCGGGCTTTTACGAATTATTATTTTTGTAAAAAGGTAAGTTGACGTCTAGCTAGATATGTCTCAAGGGATGTGCCCAGGATCGATGATACATACGTTGATATATGAGCGCTACGAGGGTTCTTATAAATGTATCGAGTAACATCATTGAACGCAACTTTCAATTTCAAGTTTGCCGAATATTAAACTGCCATATGTAAAATGTGCTACAATTACTGACTTAGCCAACTTCACTTTAAAATCCACAGACATTGAGCTTGAGCGAATCCACAATTGCCACAGAGCACCATATACCTTTCTCATCGTATCGGCAGTGTAGGTGCAACAGCTGAACTTGAAATTAAATTGATTTCAAAATTTTTGACTGAGTCAACATATTCCAAGATTTTGTTGTTTAAGACCACAAGAGGAAGCTCGGATTTCTCTAAAGTACGCCTATAAATTGCTAAGCAGTTTGATTTGGACGGGTTGAGTTAAAGCTCATTAATTCAAGACCACTTATATATGACCTGTAGATCCTCATTGATCCTATAGATACAATCTTCTATTAGTCATATAGGTACATCATCAGGGTATAAACGAATAGAGAAATTTTTAATAGCACTTGTTAAATCGTTTATGTACAGGCTAAATGAAAGCGGACCAAGGATTGAACCTTGAGGAACACCTGAGGGCAGACCGGATTAGAAAAAGTTTCTCCTACATACACCATTTGACTGCGATTCGTTAGGAAACAGGTAATCATCATAACAGCTGTAGATGTTAAGCCCATTACCAAGCTTAGAGAGTAGTTTTAAATGATTAACAGAGTGAAATGCTTTACTATAGTCAAGTAAAACTAATATTGTCAAATGATCACTGTCAAGAGCATCATAAATATTTGTGGAAACTTTGAAGAAAGCAGTCTTACAGCTGTGCTCCATTCGAAAGCCAGACTGCCAAACTGACAATATTTTATTCACCTCTACATAATCCATAATTTGCTTATATAAGATCTTTCCAATCCCTTGCCAAGAAAATTAAACAGACTAATGGGACGATAATCGCTGGACTACGGGGACATTTTCTTGGGAATAGGAACAATTGTAGCTCGTTTTCATTGAGTAGGAAACTGAAATCTGGTGAGATAGCAATGCTAGTAGGAGATATATGGAATTATGACTTTGAGAAATTCGGGACTTAGCAAATCAAGACCAGTGACGTTTGACTTAATAAAGTGCCATGTGGAGAAAGTTTCACATCCGTTAATGCAATGAAAAGAAAAGCCCTCAGAAAGAAAGTTGAACGCTGAGTCATTGTTCCAGTACCATTGGATCAAAAATGGCTTGCGGGGATTTTTGCTCATATATTCCAAAGTTGCAAATATTTTTCCACAACCTCCCAAAAGGCTGGTTTGAATCCAACTTACTCCAAAGATACTCACATTTAGATGAACGTGTCATAGATGTTACCCTATTACGAACTATTTAGTATCTGTTATGTGCCGCTACACAGTGCGATTTTCTGTAAGGACAACGATTGTCACGGACTCTACATGTTTTTAGATGCACATACTTGTTATGGATATTCAGAAGGATATTCGTTAAAAGCTCAACCTTATCGTCCAACTCATTACAAGTAAATTTGTCATTCCACGATATTTGGTTCCACTCAGAAAAGAGCGCACTGTTGTCAAATCTAAAGTTGATAGCCATAAAAAGAAAGTCGTAATCAAAGTTACTTGGCTGTGATACTTGCCTGTGGAATAGTACATTATGTATGTTCGTTGTGAGGATATAAACAAGCTGCGATGGAAAGGTAGTATTGAAATATGTTGGTTGGCGGTTAGTTATTTTAATATCCAGTGTCCGTAAAAGGTAAAATAAATTTTCCCGTGACTGACTAATACTGAGAGTATTAACATTAAAATCGCCACAATTTATTGCGTCTTGGTATTGTTGAAAAATAGAGGCCGCTACATCAAGATGTGCAGAGGAATTTTCTACGTTAAAGCTATTAGGTGGACAATAGAAACAGAATTATATATACTTCTACAAACTCAACATCCCATCCAGGATACGACGACTTAAGAATTTGGGCTCGTAAGCATTTGTTCACATAAGTGGCAACCCCACCACCTAAACGGTCTAAACGATCATTCCTAAAGATGGTATAGTTAGGCATTGAAACTAATGCAGAGCTCACACTATCATTAATCCACTGTATAACCATGGAAATTCTTATATAACCGAGTAACATTAAAAACTTCTCATAAAACAACCTACCACCTTCAATCACCAAAAATTGGAAAAATTGTTTCTTTGGGGTAGGGAATAAGTAATGTGAAATATTAATGTCTCCTACAAATAAAATCCTAAGTATATATTGAGGACTGCTTATCCCGGGCAAATTATGGGATCTATGTATAGGAAAATAATGAGATGCCCCTGGGTAATTTTGTGCTGTATGGGATTACTCTTATCAGTAACATTCTTATCATTATCAAAGTTCGAAATATAACAGTCGTCATAACCAGAAAAAGTTCCAAATATTTGCCACTATCACTGCTATTAATGGAAACCATGTAAAAAATCCCAAGGGGAAAAAATATTCTATAGATAATTGATAATAATTGTTAAGGGGGTTACCACCAAAAAAAAAAACTCAATATTTCTGTCTTCAAAAGAACTTTGAAACATAAACGCATAGAAGTATGCAATTTGAAAATTTAAAAAAATAACTAAGTATATGAACATGTAAAGCTATATGATGCTGTTGTATTCGTGTGCATTGTATTCCAAAGCATTTCGTGCATCTGCACAGCAGTAGGATCATATAGGCATGGCGAGATTTTAGATTTGTCTGTAGGAGTTTTCATAGAATTTTTTGGAACTTATAAAATGTTTCTGCGTGAGGAGCAGGCAAGTGGCGAACGAAATGTATGCGCTATGGGCTCTGTTGCTTGGGCAAATTTAATTTTAGTGAATCAAGTAAAACTCTTCCGAGAATTCTAAGTTGTAATTACTATATAATTTTGCCATTTTTTCCCCATTTTATTAACTAGATAACCAAAGGACTACATTTGAGAAATAGATTTGAATTTACCAACAGAAATTCCAGGTTGAGCTATGTATGGTAGAAATATCCAAATTTTGAAAAAAATTACCTTGGTTAATTTTTCTCGCAAACCACAAAGCTTCCCAAAATAAATAACGTTTATTTCATGGAAATGCCATGAGTACATTCTGAAATGTAAATTTTTCAAATTACATCTACTAAGCCGAATTTGCCACATTTTTCAAATTTCAAAAGACCGTACATCTCGGTCATAAATGGATCGTAGCAAAAAAATACTATTTTCAACATTGCCAAACTTCCTGTAAAATTCCATTAAAATGAAAGATAGTCCATTCACAAATTTACACATCGATTTTCTGTGTAACGGTCTTATAGGATTATTTCCTTTTCTTATACACAAATTTGAATACCCAGAAATATTCAGGTTTCTCTTCTTTATTCCATAATATTATTGGCCCGAATCTTACTAACACGTCCCATAATTAAGTAATTGTTACTCACAAATTATAAACAAATAGATTATAAATAAAACTACCAAATAAATTTCTCGCTTCTCAACCAAACTTAAAATATTTAACGAAATCTACACACATATAGGTATCTAATGCATAAAATGGCGGGATACACTTTCCGAGCTGCAGACTACAGCCCGCAGAGCTTTAAAAAAAAAGTGAATACTTTCCATCTGACGGTGATGAAATGAATTAAAAACGCCAAATATTATGCAAAATATGTATATGTATAAAAACAAGAAATTTTTGTCGTTACCATAGTTAACATTATTGATATTATTTCCTTTATCATTGCACTAAACAATTTGAATTTTTCAAAATAAACAGAAAAAGGTTCGATATCTGTTACAAATTGAACTTTCTTTGCAATAATATCATAATTTTGGTAGTTATTACTCACTGAAAATATCAATTTTCAAACCAAAAAATATTAGTAACCAAAAATTGTTTACTAGTTTTCTCTCCGTCACTTCCTCTTCCACTTCAAGATCTTCCATATTCAAGTAGAAATTTATCTGCTTGATGTACCATTATTACGTTATTATGTACCAAACTTTGCAAATTTCATGAATTCGACAGTTTTCTAAAGCTAATTACATACATATAAAACCCCGAAATCTGTATTTTTGACACGTTATTACCTATGTTTATGCTTTTTCTTAAACTATATGCAATTTTGATCTTGATTATACGCAGAAATTTCAAGCAAAGTTGTACTAACTTTTCGTGTTTTTTAAGATTTCAGTGGTAACCCACCTTAACGCAAAAATTTAATTTTTCTGTGTTTGTTGCCCTCTGCACAGCTATGTCCAATTTAAATTTTTGGCTTTTCTTGTACCAATATCAAGAAATTTGATGATCATTAGATTTATCAGTTGGATTATTTATTCCATTGACCATCACTTTTACCCAAAAATATACAAACATACAAACATACTACATAAGTACTCGTAGATATTCAAATAAATTGAAAACTTCTAACCAAAACTTTTCTTTCCGAAAATGTAGAAGAATCTTCGAATTTCATTGTGATCCAATATAACTGGAATAAATTCTACACAAATATGTTAACCAGCTGCTGCTGATTCACCCACGTCTCCATATTTATTATTATTATTCACACATACATGATATCCATGCAACAAGCTGAAGTTATTCAGGTAAAATTCATAATTAAATCTTATCTAAGTGTAGCAGCCCGGGCATAATATTCGTGTATGCATCACTTCCTTCCTCTGTTTGAAAGGGTCCCACCAAAGAATAGAAAATTTTTGGTTTTCTGATTTCCTTTGGACTGTTGCAACTCAACCGGATTTGAGAGGAGCTTGTTAGCGAAAGTTACAATGTCATTATCTTCATAGTATCAAGGAAATACAGGAGCAGACCCGGAATAACGAAGGTTTATTATTGCAAATTGAACAATAGTAACTGTACTATGGTGGGAGGTATTCACAAGGAAACAAGGATAAATTATTTTCAAGTGAGCATGAAATCAGCGTGTCGGTATACATTTGTATTATGTACCGAGACAATGTGTAAAGAGGTAATTATGTATGTATGTCACGTACGTGTATGAATACATGCATGCACAATTCGAGAGATGAAGTGTGATGGGAAATGGATTAAGTTTTGGAAGGAAATATTAATTACGTATATGTTATAAATTGGATAAAACACCCAATAATCAACACCCTTACGGCTATGATGGGTACACATAATGTAGATGGGATGAGAAAAACTTTTTTTTTCTCTTTTAATATTAGCTTTACAATTTTTTGCCCGAAGGGACATGTAATACGATGCTCATTTGAGGTATGGGAGACTTTTGGAGAACTCAATTTTTTTTTTATAATTTTCTCATTACAGATATAATTTCAAATTTATTAAATTTAAACTTCTAAATTTATTATCAATATGTAGCACAAACCATCGGTAATTTTCCTGTGCTGGCGGTACGTTCAACTCAATTTAATAATTTATTTAATGTATACAACAACAAAATTGCTCTAGTCAAGCGATAGACGAGGAGCAGTTTTATCTGATAAGACCGGGATAATGTATATTTTTTTATTTATCAAGATTGCTGGTCAATAGGCACTCGCTCTAGAGAACTGATATTAATTCCACATTTATTTAGCAAGTGTTTCTCTCCTATGGAGGAAAGCTAAGAATTCGGTCGGGAGTACGGTCTTATCACATAAAACAGCTCCTCGTCTACCGCTCGACCAGAGCAATTTTATGTTACATGATGGGCTTCACTCTTCGTTTACATTCACGTCGGAAGAGATAGTGAGTGCTTTATCGAGAAGTAGGGAATTGCTGTACAGCGCAATCTACTTCCTGGGAGATTACGAACTGCACCACAAGTCTCGCGAAGTTGAGCCCCCAAGAGACTAATGGAAGTGTCGTGTTTAGTTAGCCAAAACTAGTGTCTGGTAGATGAACTTCTTGATGCCCAAACAAAAAAAGGAAAAGAAAACAAGTTCTATAGCTCGTTTCGCTGCGCACGTTTACGACTGATTAGCCGCTGGGGAAGTTCGGCTCGGGGGCCCCCTTCTGGAGATCCCGTCCGATTGATTCGGGTTGTCGGGAGAGGTGCCTCAGGAACGGTTCTTGATCCCCAACTACTAGTTATTTCTATTCTGGAACGTTCTGTCTTCCGCAACAATTCGTTTGCTTCTTTTTCTTTTGTTTACTTTTAGGTACGTGCGTGTAAGTCTACTAGATGATTCGAAGGAAATGCTAGAAGATTAACTTTTACAATCGATAATCATTCCAAGAAGATGAACCACGATAGTGTTCGTGTTAATAACCACTATATAAAAAACCCAGGACTTCGTTGAACGTTCGAAGAAAGCACTGGAAAACGACATACTCTAATCGTTTATATTGTATTCGGTATACGAAAATTGTGATTTCAATGACGATTCTCAGCAACTGTCAGAAAATGCTGCGCAATAATTACTTGTCTCATAGGGAACTACAATTTAGTATAGAAAACAATAGCGATGTCGATGATGCTCTTCAGTAAATGATCGAAAACGACGTGTAGTGCTCACTTATCTTATAGGTAGCCACTAATAAGAATTATATTACAAAAAAAAAAAAAACTGTGAGTTCAATGACAATCCTAGGCAATACGCGATACCGATGAAGGTTCTTAGAAAAGGTGATTTGTATAAGAACTGTAGCTTCGAATGGACTAGCTTGATATAGAAATATGGTGACGTCAACGATGATTCTAAGAAAATATTAGTCTTTGATGTGTAGCAATCGCTTTTCTTACAGATAACTGCGTCGTTATATAACCATAAGTTAGATGACCGCTCTAGGTGTTTTCTGAAAAGATCGATTACTGCGCCAGGTGTTTGCTGGAAGGTCTGGTGTTACAGTTCGCCGTTGTTAAAACAAATAGAATTTCATAGATTAAATGATTAGAAAAAGTTAATAATTCCTAAAAATTATGAACAATTTCAAGGCACAATACAAAATCATGGTGAATTCCAATTAAAAGAAATATTTATCTTGTACGCTGTTTGTTATTCACTTTTGTTTGAAATTCGGGATTCCTTAATACCGCTGAGCGGTCTGTCCTGTTGCTGACTAAATTCTTTAATATTCCGTTTTTTGTTTGGATATTGGAAATAAAGAATACTCTTGTAGATTTCATCCGCTTTTATTCCAACAGAACTTTTTCAAAGATTATTTCAAAAAATTTTACAAAGCATCTCTAAGAGAAACAAGAATTTACTTTTCACTTGCTATTTCAAACAGAAGTTATTTTCTTTTCTTTAATTCACAATCCCTGATACTGTCGATGCCGGGATTTCTTTCACTCAGTCCAAAATCGACTCGAGTCTTCTTCTCCCTATTTCGGGCCTCTGTCCTTCTTGTTAGCATTAGGGAGAAGCTGCGCCATCTCTAAGATTTTTGTGGGTCCCCGCTCAGACGCACTGCTTCGCTTTCCTCATCGGCTCGCATTAGGGGGAAGCTCCGCCATCTCTTAGATTTTTGTGGGTCCCCACTCAGACGCACTATTTCGTTTTCCTCATCGGCGTCATTGTGTACGCCTGAGGCTTCTTTTTTCTCATTGCGGGGGAGAAAATGTAAGGATTTTGCAACAATATGTATATGAAGATATAAAATGAAGACAATTAAGTAAAAAAAAAAAGATAAAATTTAAGCTATCTTACAACTATGTGCATACAATAATCATAATAAGATGAAGATGTGAAGAAGAGAATAAGAGAAAGAAAAGAAAAGGAAAGAAGTATGAAGATATAAATTCAACCAATCAGCTTAAAATTGTTGTGAGGAGTAGACTCACCTCATGTAATCGCGACCTTATACCATTTAAGTGGATACTAAAGTCTGAATTAATTTATTTCTGAAAAAATCTCTCTGAGAGCCACAACCTGCGGAGGCCACTATAAATTGTCCTGACTATGCTACAAACTTGCTCGCAGCAATTTAATTTGCATTTCAGGACAACTTCACCAAGGCTTGTAACTTTCTTATTATTTAGCACTATGGGGACAGTTCCCCCGTATCTAATACCCCACTAAAAGAGCTAAGCAGGTCGACTTCTTCGGATTGAGCAAGAGTCCGTTAGATTCAGCCTAAGCTGGTATTCGATTTAGATCGCAGTTAATGCGAGCAATACAGTCCCCCTGCAATCCAATATATCTAGACAGATAGAACTGTGCATTATCTTGGCATATATGAAAACTAGCATCCATTATAACACGTGGTGGATCATTAATAAACAAGTTGGTCAGTAAAGGACCTATAATAGAACCTTGTAGAGCTCCAGAATCGATTGAAAGGAACTAAAATTTACCTCTATCAACTAGATCTTGTTGGAAGCGATTGGATAAAAATTCGCTGATCATTCTAATTGCAGTTCGGGAGAAAAAGAATTTGTCATGCAACTTGTGTAGAAGAAGTGTGTGGTCGACTCTATCGAAAGCTTTAGAAAAGTCAAGCAGAACTAATATAGATAGATCATTATTGTCTAGCGCGCTTCGAATATCTGTAGTGACTTTCAGTAAAGCAGTCTCGCAACTATACCCAGGGCGGAAACCAGACTACCATCTGGCGATGGATCCACAAATTGTTACACAACGGACGCTGAAGTTTACTGATTGTTCTACATAGTTTAAAATGAGCTGCATAAGCAAATACTGAAGAGGCGAGCGCAGAGGTTGTGAAAAAAACGTTAAGAGCGTTTAGATCTTTGCATCACTTTGATTTATCGCAACAATGAATACCCCATCTACGCAAATTAGACCATAGTTTCTTTCGTGTTAGAGAAGGTCAAGTATTTTACTAAAATAAGCTGTTTTGAATTTCTGATTTTCTCATTTATTAGATTTCTTACGCACTTATATGTAGTGCGATTCTGAGGAGTTTTGAGCAACTTGTTCTCAATTTTGGGAGAGTACCACGGACATCCGATATCTTTTAAGCGCCTGGTCCTCTCAGGAGCAAACTTGTCATGTATATAATTAATCAATGCATAAAATATTTCCATTTGGTCATGTACAGAGCTATAATTTTTAATAAACTCTAAGTGAAGTCAGGGGCGGATTTGATCACTTGGCCGCCCTAGGCCTATGGAAGATTGCCGCCCCCCTACTCCCTGTAAAACACGAAAAATTGAATGATCTATATCCAGTGAAGGGACCCCAGGCTAGAATTAGCGGAGTAGGCTGCCTCATAAATCGGAGTAGATTTGAAAAAAATGGAGTAGAATTAAAAATAACACTTTCCAACGAATTATTTTATTTAAAAAAACGAAAAAGTATAAAAATGTAATGAAATACCCACAACTACAAGAAAAAATCGCCGCCCCCTAAATCTGCCGCCCTAGGCCCGGGCCTACTCGGCCTATAGGGAAATCCGCCCCTGAGTGAAGTGTTGATGCCTCTTCGAGTAGACGCTCAATATTAATTCTATTGTAGTTACGACACTTAAGAATTCTGGACTGAATAGTGAAATGGAACTAGCTCATAGGATAGGCAGATGAAGTTTATGATCAAAATTAGTAAGCGGACTTAGTTGTTGAAGAATAAGACTTTATTTTGCGTCAGTGCTGAAGAACATATCCAAGAGTGAAGGATTTTTGCAGTTCAAATAAGTAGAGATGGAGTGACTCGAAAAGGTGTAAGAACGGATTCGCGTTTTGATCCCTCCGTAGTATATTTACATTAAAATCTCCACCGAAGATTACGTTAGAATACTGATGGGAGATTTGGGTGAATATTTCTTGGAGCTGTGTACTGTTCTCGGGCCAGAAGTTGTTAGGAGGGCTGTAGACACAAGCCAATAGTAACTTGTTTGGACCGCAGCCAACTTCCACACAAACAAATTCAATTTCGTTAATGCTAGAGTGTTTTATAACACCATATTTAAGTTCATCCTTTGCGTAGACCTGTGGCAGTATACAGGGTGTTTCCCCTTAGGAGGTCAATAGAGCAGGAGGTGATAGTATTCACCTAGCCTAACCGTTTAGGAGTTACATGGTGATTAAGAATAACAGCTAGCTTTTCACAAAACACCCAGTATTTTAAAAAATATTGGACGCACGGTTACAGTTAAGAACTCATTGCATGCAGAACTTCTAGGCCTTTCCAATGCTCAAACAGCACCCGCTTGCAAAGGCATCAAATACTTCCGCTATATACTGGTAGGCCGTTGTCCTGTTCACGGATCATAAGCCCTTAACGTTCGCTTTCAAACAGGACCCACAGAAAGCCTCTCCTAGGGATTTCATCAGTTAAATCACAACAGATATTAGGATATACCGGGTAAAGAGAATGTCGTAGCCGATACGTTTTCAAGGATGAACGAACTAAACCCTCCTAGTTCGATAGACTTCGCAGCGATCGCTGAGGTGCAAGGAAAGGACACAGAGCTCCATAGTATTCTTCAAAATTCTCAGTTTAGATTCGAGAAGCCGTCAATTCACGGGACCGACAAACTATTATATTTTGCGAAAATTCCTCAAGTAAATTCAGGCTTTTTATACCTCGTGTACAATTTAGTACACCCGAGTATTCGATCCACTCAGAAAATGACCACAGATAGGTATTTTTGGCCCGCTATAAATAAAGATAGCATCATTTGGGCACGCTCCTATTCGGCCTGTCCAGGACATTCACGTCGACATCGTAGATCCGCTACACCCATATCAGGGATTCAATTATTGCCTCACTATCATAGATAGGTTCACACGACGGCCGGAGGCAATTTCCTTAATCGACATTAATGCAGAAACTGTGACCGAAGCACTCTGTCAGCTCTAGATAGCCCGTTTTTGAATACCCCGGATCATAACCGAACAGGGCTCACAGTTCGAGTCAGCTTTTCTTTCTGAACTTTCAAATTATTGGGCCTTGAGTGCAACCGAAAATCGGCTTACCACACAGGCAAATGGCAAATGGAGATGTCACCGGACTCTAAAAGCTGCTTTGATGGCGTATAGACAAAGATCCTGGACTGAATCGTTACCCTTCGTCTTGCTAGGCCTTACAACGGTGCTCAGAGGGGCTTTTTTTATACCAGCCGAACTAGTTTACGGTGAAAGTTTGCGGCTCCCCGGGGATTTTTTCCAAAATTTACAGTTCCTTCCGCAAAAAGAGTATGTCGACATTTTACGCAGTTTCTTCGCAGACTTCAGACCGATTCCAGCTTCAAATCACTCTAAACAATGTCTCTGCAGATTAAGCAAGTGTTCTTACATTTTTGAAGGACAGAATCAGTAAGGGGTGCATTACTACCTCCTTATGAGGGCCCACACGAGGTCATTGGACGTTGTGACAATTTCTTTACCTTTAAAATAAGCAAACGCGAGGTTAACATTTCATTAAATCGCCTTAAGCCTTATTTTGGTGAAGTCGATCAGCGATAGTTCCTACATGCAAACGCCAGTGAACATAGCATCGAAGCGCTCTCAACCAGCGCCTGTAGACTTCTTCCCATAACACACCGGTTTATTGAACAGCGACATCAATATCCAATATTTTAACACGAATAATTCCTTTAAAGAGATACAATTGTACCGGTAAAATAGGGCGAATTGCTCTCAGCCAGCGTCTGGAGACTTCTTGCCCTGAGACAGCATTCCACCGAATTATAGGCAGGACACCCAACCGTCGTCTGGAAGCATACAGGATCGAATAGACTCCTTCATCACATGCATCATCTCTGAGGATAAGGTTCCTCCTGGATGGGAATACTGTTATACAACAACACACTGCTCGGGCAGGACGAATCATGAAACCGCCTGCTAAATATTGCTAAAACCCAAGGTTGTGCTGGTGTGGGGTGTGCTCTGGCGGTATATAGGGAGACATTCCGCCAGGCGGGTTACAAAGAATTTGTAAGGCTTAATCTGACAATCAACGAAATACTTGGCGATTTGCGAAAGGCTAACATGGCGTCGCTCTAACACTTTCCAAACTTGTCATATTCTAGTTACTTTAAATGAACTTACACATGAGGATCCACAGAGATCAAGCAGAAATGAAATTCTGAAAAGAAGGAATATGCATTAGTAGGTCAATTCCAGGCAGAACAAAGTTATAGAGGTAACTAGTATGCGTTCAACGACTGGGCTGAAAACAAAATCATTACACGCAATAGATGACTATTTAGAGATACCAAAAGCTAAGAATTGTAAAGGAAAAACTATATTAAGATAGAAGTTCAGTAGATAATTTAGTCCAGTTAACCCTTTAGACTCAAAGTCCATCGCAAAGGACATGAAAAACATGTGAGTCTTGGAGGTAGGATTTCGATTAAGCCTATCTTTTGGGCTCACTAAATAATTTTCTAATACCTCTTGCATAAGTTTTAGGCGTCAAACTTAACTACAGCAGTGCGCTTGAGTTCTATTTTCTTCATTTTCTTTTATCTATTCTAGTAACAATTACAGGTACGTTTGCGGACTGATTTTCCTTGTGTAACAAGTTAGTGCTAAAATAATTAAATAGGAGTGAAATAGTGGTTTTATAACAAAAATCACCTCCACAATTTCCAGATTAAGCAAGACAAGTACGTGAGTTTATTGTCCACTGGAGTGGACATTGGGACTTAAGGAAGGAAATTTTTTGTAATATTTGGTATATTTTTTTGCTTGTTTTCAGTGATTACAAACATGAAGAGATTAAGAGAAAACGAGTGGATGGCACGTTTAATGGAAAGTGATATTTCCGAGGGTAGTAATATTTCCGCGTGTAGTGATATATCCGAGGATATAAGCGAGGGCGAAATGTAACAAAATATGAAGAAAAAAACTGCGTTACAAGTTTAGGGGTCTCTTTTAAGGAAGATGAAAGTATTGCAATTATGAAAGATCAATCATCCAAGATTTTAGTTGCAGAGATATCCCATTTATGGATTGATAAAAGGAATATTAAATGAAGAAATCGGCAATGCGTGAGGCGGTTTGAGGATGAACAAAATGTGAATAGATTTGATGAGTCTGATGAAGAAAAAGTTCCACTTCAGTATTTCGAAAAACATATTTCCACACAGCTACACGAAAGCATGGCCATGTACACAAATATGTATGCAAAGACACAACAGACTTCTAAGTTCAAACACACTACAGCTTCTGCAGTTTGTACTTAATCTTTTTCGGATACACATCTTTATGGGTTCTTTACGCTTTCTACGGGTTAGGATGTTGTGGGATCAAAATATATGAATATCGAAAGAAGTTTCAAATACTATTGTGGGTTTCCAAATTATATTCAAACAAATAGCCGAATCCGCAACCTCCAATTTCAAAACTGATCTCTAGTCAATACACATCACGCGATCAAAATTGCGAATATACGTGACTCTACCAATAGAGGCCTTACCGAAATTCGAAGATTAACGAGGGCTGACAAAGAAAATTCCGGCTCCTTCTTCTTGCAAACTGGTCCGGGAGTAAAGATTAGAAAAATCAAATAATTGTTAATAATTGCAAAGAAAATAGTAAATTTATTTAAATAAAAATAAAAGTAATAAAATAAAGTTTGTAACAAGTAAACTAGTACACAAATTAAAAGCTAATAACTGTGCCGAGCCCCTAAGAGTACGGAAATATGAAAAAAACCACAGACTATGTACGACAAATCAAGGCACATCAAACTGAGAGTAAACAATTATAAAAATTAAATTAAATTCTTTACCAGGACTGTCCAGGCAGTTTTATACATAAAAATATTTCCCTATTACCAAACAGATGGCGCTGCACCAGACAACCAAAGTATTATCGAAACTTCGATGAAAAAATGAAGGTTTCGAGAATGTAAGGTTGGAGAGTGGCTATAAAAGCCGAAGCAGCACTTTAACAATCACCATTCCTTTCCCAGCCATCCTGGGTAGCGCATTAAACTGCCAAGTTCCTTTCCACTTTTATACACCGCATTAGGGTATAAAAAATTATTAGACTGCAAACCGTACTAACGTTTGCAGTTATTGTAACATCTTCTTTACTTCTATACACCGCACTAACGTTTATAGAAAATATCAGACTGTGAATCGCACCAACATTCAGTTACTATTACATATACCCCAATTCTATACACTGCATTAAGGTGTATTGAATCCATTTTGTATATTGACCGCAATAACGTTTACGATCTTTTCTTGTACGTATTCTAATCTTTTCTTTCTCTGTCTTATTTCAGATTAAGCCCAAAGAATTAGTATTAAGTTATAAGACTGAACTGTTATTTCTTATATTATCTTCTGTTCTTTGAACAAATAAGTTTTGTATTGTTGTATGCATTCTTTTTTGTAGCACTAAACACATTTATTGAAACTGACTGAAAATTTTTTCAACTAGTACCCTCTCCTTTACTTCATTTTTTAAGACAACCTAACTGAAGTTTCGTATACAAGGATTTAATAAAAGTTGTTAAAAGAAAAAAAGTTAAAAGGGAAAATAGACCACGCGAAAGCAACCCCAACATCGAGTACTGCAGCGACCTGGACTGGAATAGAGATAAGTAAAAATAAAAATAAAAGGAAATAATTATTAGGTACTTATTAATTATTGCCATAGCCTCAAACAGATCACGATATTTCTGATATTCAAGCTTCAGAGTAGATGAGATTCCGATCGATTCAAAAAAGAGTTAAAAGAAAAACAAAGACAATAAAAAAATGTCCAAAAAAACATTTTAAAAATGCGATTTCACACAATGGTATTGAACCTGCAATTTCCGTGCAAGATCCCAAGTCTCACGCACTGACCAAATGTTGAATTATGATGAAGAGATTAAGTAGACAATAAAAAACACACCAGTTGGGTATCTATATCTGAATTCAAAGCACTTTATTTCTAAGTCTTGCATTTAATTCAATATTCTTCAGTTATACAAAGTAAACTCTATTTCAATTTCCTAAGTCTACTCTCTTTCCAAGCAATCAATTTCACACATAATGTTCGATTAGAAGATTTTTTTTGTGAAAACAGAAACACAAATAAGTTTTCATTTTTTTAAAAAACGAATTTACGACCGAGAGCTCTATAAAAAATATTTGTTTCTAAAATTTCAATTGAGGCGGGTTCAAAAATGCTGATCGACGTCCGACACGATCCGATTTGTAACCTTCTTCTTTTCTCGAAAAAAATCATTGTTCAATATTTCTAGAAGACTATTACTTTTTTTTTCCGTATTGTAGGGGAAGATAAAATTCTAGAAATTTCACATCGGTAACGTCTTTTCTTAAAACATGATTGGTTATATTAAATTATAACCGCATTTAATGATAGCATATATTTGGCTCTTTTTATTAATGTTTTCTCCTTTTCATAAGGCCATTTGACAAGGTTTTTCCATTTAAGCTTAATGGTTGGTAGCTTAGGAGATCATTCCCCTCTTAAACCTTCGAAAGTGGTTCGATAATCGAATCGAACGTGTCATCTGTCATCATCATATCATCACAGCACTATGATTACACAGGTATGTAAGTGGATATATTTTCATTTAAATGTGGGAAATTGGTTTTTCTTTACAATCGATTATGTGTTTTTCATGTAATACTCAATGTGTGTAAAATCTGTGGTTTTTTTGTGTTTTTATACAACCAATGTTTTGTGTGAAATTTTCATGTTTGTGAAAGAGACACTAACCTAAAATTTATTTACATTTGTCCTACAGGACTAATCAATTTATAATTCTTTTTTCAGGTAATTATTCTTTAAACAAGTGTTCACTATGAAAATAGAACATGAAAATAAACAATAAGAGCAAATAACACAATACTTCAATAAAGGATTCTACAAACTTATCAGACAAGTATTTTACAAATATTTTATAATCAATAGCGATACTTTGTTGTTATTTTCATTTTATTTTAGGTCTCTATAGCTATCATATAGAGGGTTCCAAGACTGAACATAGATATTTATTTAATTATTTATTTACTATTTATTTATTTACACATATGTATTCATTCTAGTTATAAGTCCTAAATACGTAGACATTAGAATTTAGTCAGCGATAGCACAGAGGCAGCTAGATAAGCAAAATTAGACTAGGAACTTAAAAATACAAAAAAATAAAAGAGAGATCAATTAAATAAATAAAAAATAAATAAAAATCGCATGTATGAAGTGTATAGTGTTTCAAAGAAAAATTAGCAACAATTCATCCCGAATCAAAGAAAAAAATTACGCGCAAAGAACTTAAAAGAGGACAAAAGAGCCACTGATTTCGTCGTTCTATAGACTAACGGATTGCTCTCATCCGGGTAGCTTTGCCATAAAGCAACAACAAAACAAAAAATGATACAGTATATGCCGAGATAGACTTTTCGCTCTAGAGTCATATGTCATACAGCGGTTGTTAAAAGCTGGCTAGAGTACAAAGAGGATTACCAACGCCTGTAAGTCTCCAAAAAACATGGACCATGGATTTATTTGAATTCCGATTAAGATTATCTGATTTACTGCTATTTGCTGGAACTCTAATGGCTGGAATAAAACTCGGTAGGCTAAGCACGTCTGGAGAGCAGGAGGATTGTATATACTTCAACAGGCAGGGTCTTTACCGAAACAAGTAAAACGCCTAGAATTGATCTAAGACCAATTCTTATGATACCATAGATGAATGTCCGTATAGAATTTCGTATGGTCACCGATCTATGTAAGTTTAATTTTTGAAGTGGTTTTTCACATATATTTCTAGAACGTTTCGTCGAACAGGAAAAATGATTATAACCAATTTTATAAGATTTCGTATTCTGAAGAAGTTTTTAGTACAATAAAAATTTCTAGGACTGATCGTTTTTACAGTATATGTAAAAAACCTATATTTTTATATGGCAACACCAAGAAAAGGTTGTCCGATTTAGTCAATTTTTGACATTTTATTTATTATTACTATAAAAACACCATGTAGCCAATTTCAACTATCTATGTCGACTCGTTTGCAGGCAGTATTCAAATATATAGTGGAAAACGAAAGTTTTGTATGGCAACCCTACGAAGGAGTTGCCAAATTTGTGTCATTTTAATTATACTTTTCTTTTTTAAGTCGTGTACAAACTTTTAGCTTTCTAAGTGAACGTGTTCTCGAGTTATCGTGCGCACAGACGGACAGACAGACACACAGACGGACGGACGGACATGCAAAAATCAAAATAACTTTTAATATTATTCGTGGGTGTCCAATCCATTTTGCTCTACCATCATTATTTCTGTGCGTTACAAACGGACGGACAGCTTAGTATACCCTACAGATTTCATCTAGGGTACAAAAAGGTCATTGACCCTAGTTAGGCTTGACACCATTGATCACCTACCAGAATATGATGAGAAGAAAGAGGCAACACTTTGTAAAACAGTAAATTTTACTTATAAAAC